>JAAGKR010003405.1:52623-75223 GCA_011419295.1 Clarias macrocephalus | reverse complement strand
AATTCTCATGATCGTCCCTCTCATCTCCTCTTTCCTTTTTTATTGAAATATCCACTGATGGAGCAGCTCACTTAAAGAAAACTCTTATTTCCTAAGTCTTGTGTCTTAGTGTTCTATAAGGAGAATGTGATGATGATGATGATGATGATGATGATGATGATGATTATAAGGATGGATTTTCTGTTGAGTCTGGTTCTTCTCAATTATTTTCATTCATATACCTATTTCACAATTCATGCAAATTTCTATAATTTTGATTGTGTAAAGCTGCTTTGCAATAATGAAAATTGTTAATCGCTATATACAAATAAATTTTTATTGAACTGAATGATAATGATGATGATAAAGTCTATCAAATTAGTTTAGGAGTCTAGTAATACACTAATGTGTAATACACATGTATTTTATATTTTGTGCTGAAAACTGCAACCAGTCCATGATTTGTTTGTTTGTTTGTTTGTTTGTTTGCTTTGCTTCTGTCCTCTTTCTTATGACATTACATTGAAACACTGGGAGGTTTTAAATAGCTATTCAGTTATCATTATTCATGATAATTTCTTAAAAGAACAAATTAGCCTTATCAGCAGAAAATGCTAGAGACTGTTGATGCAGTCATTAATTAAAATGTGTGAGAATTTGATGAGGTTCTATTCTTGTCTTTATTATAAATGAAGAAATTGCAATATGTAAAGTTTAAGTTTAAACTTGTTAAGTATAAACTTATATATATATATATATAGTCCATTACAGTGGAACCTTGGATTACGAGCATCTTAAAATTTCGTCCATAAGAAATAATGAAAACTCAAATTATTAATTCCACAACCCCCCCCCCCAAAAAAAAAAAAAAAAACTAATAAATACAAATATTTAGTACAAAATATAAAATCAAAATAAAACATATCACCTTGCAACCTTAACTTAAATCCACACAGATAAGTGTTTTCAAACTGTACGTGTGTGTGTGTGCGCGCACAGCGTATATGTGTGTGTGTGTGTGTTTGTGCATGCACGTGCTGTGTATGTGTGTGTGAAGCTAAAGTAAGATGAGACAGGGGAGGACTACTGTGCGGGATGACATTCACACCGCAAACAAAATAATCAATGAAATCTCTGTAATGACACTCGAGAGTGTGTGTGTGTGTGGCGGGAGAAGGAGGCAGAGTGGCGGCACTCTGTCTAATGACATGCGCACACAAACTAAAGGAATCAGCGCAGTCTGACACAGAGAGAAATTGATCTTTAACCTCTCTAATGACACTTGCTTTTGCTTTAAGCCCATGTACACACATGTTTTCTTTTCATAATTATGTAGAGGAGATTGATGTCTTGAACCTGTCAATTACAGAGCCATTATCCCCTACGGCAGACATCACTAAATAGCGAACCGCAGTCTGGATCCAGACTAAATGATAGTTCTATCTGGACCCAGAAGCTTTTAAGGGCGTGGGCATGACTGGCACTTTTTAAAGACGCGTATAATCAATGCGATAGTTTACCGCATATACAGTAGACAAGGAAAGAAACTTCTGTATAGAACAACAACAAAAATGCTTTACTCCAAAAAATCCTTTTGTTTGTATTCCATAGAGATACAAGGAAATATACACAGCCATTAAAGATTAAATAAATAATATTATTGAAATGCTTTGGGAAATTTTAAACTGGTAATTTTGTTTTTATAAACTTACAATAACTGCATATACAGAGATCTAAAACCTAGCACAAACATGAAATTTGGTCCTCGCTGCAAAGGAAATTTTAATGAAGGGTCATAAAGCGGGGGATCAAAATTTCTTATGTGAAGAAATTTATACATAGTGTCTAACATTATTTTTTAGATATGAAACTTTTTTTATTCAACCCCTTCTATATCATAAAAATATATATTTATATAGCAAAAAATACACCTGTACTCAATTTTCAGATATTAAGTTTATATTTTTTTTACTCAAGCCTCCATATTGCTAAACTCCCTTCAAACTTGTTTTGTGTGTTTATAAACATTTGTGTGTGCAAAAGAAACTTTTGTAAAAATTAAGTTTTTTTTTTTTTTTTTTTTTAGATTACGGGTTTATTTTTTCAAATTCAGTACAAGATCAGACATAAGCCATCTTGCTTACGTTTGGCTTCAGTCAGTGTTGCGCACAGAACGAGCTGAGTGGACATGACCTTACCATCCAAAAGAGAATAGAAAAGTCACACTGCAGTGGAGGCTAAACACACATAAACGGCGTTTACACATCTCAGAAAGTTCTGAAATAAACACAAAAAAACTGAAACAGAATCACCAGAAAGGAGCAAATAGGAAACTTGACAACTTCAGCTGAAATAAAACACTCAGATTGTGAGTGAAGACGTTCAGTTTTAATTCAAGGGGTCCATTCAGAAAGTAGAGCTATTTTCACATACATCCCCCATTTTTATTTTTTTTTTTTATTTTGCCAGAAAAACTTTGACAGATTCTTTGGAGTGAGAAAACCAAAATTAACCTTTACTAGAATTCTGAGAAGAAAGAAGAATAGGGAAGGAAATGAACAGCTCATGATCCGAAGCATGCCACATGCAAGATATTCTAATATTGTAAGGTATTAAAATCTTAGGAGAAGATTCCGGTGCCCCGAGAACATCCTCACCCTCACTGGGCTTTCTGACTCCTTACTGTATGTAGTACACCTTCTAGCCTGTATCCAGATGTGGCGGAGCGCTAAGGAATTGACAGACTTATAATACAAGGAACATCCGATTACGCCGATTCCCTGGATAAAGGCCAGGGACCCTGATTAAGAAAATCTCATCTAAGGCAACACAGATAAGTTCACCGGATAAGGCAAGAGACTAGGATATCCAAAAATAATGAAGTTTATTACAATAAATATTATAATTTAATCAAACAAAACTCAATAATAAAAAAAAAAGGAAAAATCAATAAACAATCAGGGCCAGTGGTTCTCAAGTAAACTGGTGAGCAACCTGCACATACAGAACTTTAGACACAGGAACCGTTGCTAGGCAGCAGGGCCTATGGGCGCAATCGGCCTAAACAGCACAGCAGTCTACAATCACACTGGTGACTTTCACACACGCGTGCACGTATTCCACACTCAAAGAAAACCCGAAACTCCACTGCTGCCTTAAGCACCGGCTCCTATACAAAAAAAGAACAAATTAATCACAATCTTAAACAAAATACAAATCACTCACAGCTACTAGTGTTCAAGTTACCCACCCTTAAACTCACGCCAATAAGATCTTTCCCACACGTTCTCTTCTACACGTGCTCTCTTTCTCTACACACACACACACAAGATACTCACTTGCATTCATTCACAAAAACCAGGGAAAGGAAGAAGAAGCGTGCGCACGCAAACACACCGGCACATACACACACACACACACACACACACACACACACACAGGGATTTATAACCCAAAAGGCTGTAAACCACGGAACAAATAAACAAACTATAAGGCATAGCCTTAAAGCGAACAGAGCATCGGCGAAAAAGAATCGTAACAGAAATAAAATTAAAAAAAAAACCCAAACTTTAAATAAGCAAAGAAAAAAAACAGACTTAAACAAAAAAATAAATAAATAAAAAATGACGAAACCGCCGCTGCCACAAAGCAGCACGGCAACGCAGCGGTAACACAGCTGAAGGTAAAATAAAACAAAAAAAAACAGCCGTGGCAAAACAGCAGCGCCCTCCAAGAAGGCTCTTCGTGTCGCACCTCCACGGGAAGCAAATCAACGTCGCGCCGCCACCAGTCTATATATAACAAAAGTTGCAATTAAAACCCATCATCGGCAAAGCGTGCTGCATAAACGCAAACAGCTTGAATACATACCATGCAATTCGGTATCAAGTCTCGCCGGAAGGGCAGATAAGCCACACTCCGGGAAGCTGAGAGCTCAGTCAGTTCAGCAAGTTTATAGGGAGGAACAAACACGCAATATACAGTATATCCAAACAGCTCTTGTCTGCATAAACCTTTTATTTAATCAGGAAAATGCAAATATATTTCCTACCACCTGGTCTCCCTATGCACAAGTCAGGTCACCTGGACATGTTAATGACTGGTTCTTTTGATGTTGGGCTTTTATGTGACACATCATACATTCCAAATGCCTTAAATATGCTTAGTTTGCTGAGAATAAACAGATCTTCAGACATCATGCCTGCGCGTGTGTGTGTTTGTCTTTCCCGGTTGATCGGCCCCTGACCGTTAAGTGTATCAAGGTGTGGCAGACACAGCAAGCAATAGCCCTTTTTCTTCAATACAGCTTAAAACTTATTTTGGATTTCGGACACTCTTCTTTTCAAACCAGATGTTCAGCTGTGTTTTTATGTCCATGTTTCAACAAACAGTTTGTTTTGCAACTAAGTCTAAGATCCCACGAGTGTGTCTGTAGTGAAGTGGATATGAATATTGTTGTATTTTAATAATGCGCTATGATTGTCATTGCTGATATAAACTGATTGTACTGTTGCTTTTGAAACTTCTTTTTACATAACCAGTGGTTATGCTAAATTACTGCTTTATAAAAATAGGAATACAGAAACCATTCGGTGTTGAAGACCACCATACCAATAACTGACTACTTGCTTGTAGTTAGTTTTGGTCTTATTTAATGCTGGTGATGTTTTTCTGACAGGCATTTAGAGCAAAATTTGGCCATGTTGTAGTGTTACCTAATTGCAGTATTGTATTACTGACTTTTAATGATCTTTTATTGTTTTGTCACCATATAATGTCCATGCTGGAGCAACTTAAAATTATAATCTATGAGGGTAAATATATTAGATACAAGTTAATCTTGTAAGGGGAGTCATTACAATGCAATTACAATGGAGTTAAAATGGATTAAAAGGAATCGGCGGGTCCAAGTGCGTTTTTTTCTGGTAACCATAAAAAGAACTTAAAATGCTCCATCATTTTTGATTATATATATATATATACTACTAAGTGTAGTACAGCAATTGAATCTGTAAATTGTCTACTTTTATTTATGTATACTCACTATATGAACAAAACATTGTATACGAATACTTTACACACCGACATTTATCTATATAAAGTTTAAAGGGTCTAGTTTTAAATAAAGCAAGTTAAATAAAAAAATAATTTCAGTTTATGTAATCCGTATGAATCCAAGGAGAGGCACAGTCTTTCAACAACACTGAAAGTCCGTCAGAGAACGGGCGTGTTTCCTGCAAATAACTGCTCCACCGGAGGTGAAGAATCCAGCAAGCTGTTACCATGAGTGAGTTATTAAGTCTCATATTATCCTTATTCTGATAATATAAATCTTATATTCTCACAGTCATCCCCAGAGCCTGTAAAGGCATAGACGAGTGTCTGTTATATCTGGAGGGCCTAATTCATTGACACTGTTGTCCAGTACATTGCAGTGTTCCATTATTGTGCTATACGGTTTTTAGCAAGTTTGAAAAGAAAAGTTTATAGGATGGTCATGAAACCAGCAAAGTTTGGAGACATTGCTGCTGATAAAAAGTACAGGAACAGAGCTGAAGGGGGCAGAGCTAAAGATGGTGCAATTTGCTTTGGGAGTGACAGGCTTGGATATGGACAGGGAATGGATAGGCTTTGGAATGTGTACATTAGTGGAACAGTGCAAGTGCAACAAAGGTCCATATTCCTGAGACTGTTCCCGGGAAAAAAAAAAAGTATATGGGTTTCCCAAATGCCTCGTTAATTCACAGTTGCATTTTATAAATGTGTGAACCACACATCCGTGGTATAGAGGTACGTGGGTTTAAATACCTGTTTTTTCCGCATCTTTCCATATAACGATGCATTCCTGAGTGTTCTCAGGAATGAGGATCATGTGTATTCATGTCAAAACCCATTTTGGGTTTGTTTTAAATTGCCATATTTGTTCTGGATAAATATGTAATATGTCACCTTGTTTGGAGGACATGGAATTAGTATGAGGCTAAGATCCATTTCCTGAGCATTTCTTAGGAACAAGATATGGCTTAATGCAAGTTTAACTGATGAGTTACATGAAATCCACCCCATTTTCCATTTGCTATGAATAAGGTAAAGTTTACAAGATCAGCTGTCAAAAAGGGTGCAGATGGGTGGAACCCAAAAGCAGGACACAACAGAACCAGAGGGAGATTTTAGAACTTTTATTAAAAATCTGGGTTGAGTGCATATTACCAAGGCCGTTCATGTTCAGGTCCTAAAGTATACAGACATCAGTGGGATGCCCCAGGGCAGGAGGAGGAGTTTCCTGCGCACTCCATTTGCTAGCTGTTAATCCAAATTCAGAGAGTATGATACATATGGTTTATGTAACCCAGGTCAGGGGTTCAAGAAGCACCAACAATTTCGTGTGGTTTGGAGATGTTGCCACTGACTAAAGACTGTGGCAGCATGTGACTGTGGCAATGGATGAGGTGAGGGAGGACATGAGAAGGTTGGAGTGACAAATGAAGATGATGTAAACAAAGTTTGATGGAGACAAATGGTCTCCGATAGGATTAGTAGAAAAACCTATGATAGCTTTTGATATAGAAGTGGTATAGATGATGAGTGAGTTCATGTAAAAAATTGTATTAAATCTCGCAAACTGCTTCTCTGTAGTAAAGCAGTTCCTCTTCTTGCTAAACTTGCAGTGTTGTCCAAAACCACAATGTGAACTAATTTTGTGACTGACCTTTTAAACTGTTGTTTGTGTGCATGGTCACAGCGACGTCTCTCTGTCCTACAGTATCTATGCTAGCTAAATAAGGAAGATAGCTAGCAGTAGTATTAGTGACATCACATCCTGGCCACTCCCTGTTTGAATCTCTGTCATCAGGTAAAAGGTACATATCAATAAGATCTCCACAAACGGGATAAAAAACAGCTTTTTAAAAAAAAAATCAGAATATCAAAGTCTACAAAAGGAGGTAGGGCATTTTCATATTTAGCTCCAAAACTTTGGAATAGCCTTCCTGACAGTGTTCGGGGCTCAGACACAGTTTCCCAGTTTAAAAGTAGACTCAAGACGCATCTCTTTAATCTGGCATACACGTAATTCATCCTCATAATGAATACCTCATACTCCAGTACATCTATCCTGAATGGCAACTATGCTAATTCTTTCCACTTGCTCTTCCTTTCTCTACCCATCCCGAGGCATCTGGAGATTTTGCCAGCTCCCGTAGACAGAGACCAACCCTGCGACGACCTAGAGACATCCAGAGAACCAGCTCCAGCTGGATTCTTCTTCACGTTGGTTTGGATCTACACATGCTGCTCCTGAGCTCTCAGTGATCCGGACCCCATCTGCCCTCTGCACCTGCTGATCATCCCTGTGCTGAACTGGACTTCATGTTAATTTAAATAACTTCTGCTATATCGAACTTTCTGCTGCATAACACACACAATGTTATAGAATTTCACCCAAATGAGGGATGGGTTCCCTGTTGAGTCCGGTTCCTCTCAAGGTTTCTTCCTTTTGCCATCTCAGGGAGTTTTTCCTTGCCACTGTCGCCGTCACCCTTGGCTTTGCTTATCAGGGACAATCTCATTATCTAGACACATTTTTCTCCCACACACACACTTCCATAAATTTCTTTTTCATTTTGTGAAGCTGCTTTGAGACAATGACCATTGTTAAAAGTGCTATAGAAATGAAATAAAATTGAATTGAATTGAATGTGGTCACACCAGTCCACACAGATAACTGTCCTAAAACCTCTCTAAATACGTAGATTTGCAAAGTTAACTGCAAACCACATGTGGCCTCTATCACACTCCATGTTGTCTTTCAACCTCTAAGTACAAAGTTAAAAATAAATTGTAATGTAAATAGCACATAACTAATTTCTGCTCTTTTTTTAGTTTAGTTCATTTTATTTAGCTTTTCATGTAAATATTTTCTTTTTTCCTTACAAAGTGAGAAAGTTTCAAATTTTAAGTTTATTGCAGTATACACAGTAAAGATTTTTTTTTTTCTTTTTCAAGTCCACTGATCTTTAGCGCACCAACTCCTGGCATTTGAATTGTGTCAATGTGTCTCCTCTTTGTCCTCATTTACGCATTAGACCTGAATTACCCCAACATGGACTAGCACATTAACGCTATTTTCTTTGTGGAGTACTTGAAATACTTTTGTATAGCATTATGTCCTTAGTCTTTTATGCTGCTAGTTAGCTGCTAGACTAGTTCCTTGCTGGCCTCTAATGCTGTAAAAAATGACTGGGTTCATACTGGAGTGTTCTCTGCAGTGTTACTGCTGCTGAATGCAGGGCTGATGCATTTAAAGTAAGTTTCTCAAACAGATGACTCCTCCTGCATCCTCAGTGTTTAACAAGGTTAACACAGCAAAAATACATTATAGTTTTTCTTTAAGGTAGAATTTCCTGACATACTGGAAATCAACTGCAAATCAATGTACAATAAAACCACAAAAGAAAAAAAAATGTCTTGTTATCTGAATGAATGTCAGCTATTCTTGAATAGTTCTTGCAAGAACAATATTGTCATGTGCATTTGCAAAACCCATCAACCATTATAAAACTGTCTATAAAACTTCATCCCAGGAAGGCAAGAACAAAACAGAGAAGTTCCTTTAGAGTTACAATCCTCAAAAATCAGCACCTCAGATTAAAGCCTTAAAATGGAACATGCAAAAGAATTGCTTCATTAATATAAAAAGAGTCAAATAAAAAATATATATTGTACTTGTAAGATGGGGAAATTAACATATTAATGCCTGCAATAATTGGGGGATTGTATACCATTTAAAAATATATTCATGCCATTAGCATAGTGTCTTTCTTTCCCTTTCCAAGGTTATGCTATTAATGTTGGGATAGTCATTATCATTGTAAGGGATCTTCACTAGAGGGCACTGTTTTCATGTCTGTCTTTTTTGTAGTTTTTATTGATCTCAGTATTGACTCAGAAGGCACCTCGGTCAGGTGATGAGAGAGCGCACCTGAACCGAGGTGGTTCATTAAAGATTCTATAAATAGCAGTTTGTTCTGGAAAACTGGGTCGAGCATTGATTGTTGGTATGTTTGTTTGCGTGTTTAAATGTAAATATATCCTTGTCAAGTGGGCATGCCTTTTGTTTGGTTTTGTCTCTTTGAATTTATATTTTAGTTATATTGTTTAACCTTGGTTTTCCTAGAGGGCCCTATCGTTTGTTGTTCCTTGTGCTAGTGGATTCATGGAGCTGTCTTGTTTAGTGTTTAGTTAGGCTGTGTCTCCTCCTGTCTAAGTACTGTTCTGTGTGTGCCCCGGTCCCCTAGTAGTTCAGTACTAACCCGGTTAGCCACTAATCTACTTAGATACTAACCCAGTTAGGTCATCATTCCTTATATTAATATTCCATGTAGCTACTAATCCAACTAACCACTGACCCATGCTGTCCCAGTCTCTAGTCCTGTCTTGTCCCGGGTCTTGTCTCATCTCTAGTTTCTGTGTCCCTGGTCCTGTCTCGTCTCTAGTTCCCGTCTCCAGCCCCTATGTTTCTTTAGTTAGTTTCAGCTCCATGTCTCCCTGTGTTCAGCTCTTAGCCCCTGTGTCAGTTCTTAATTCCCGAGCATGTGTTTGCCCTGAGCCCTAGTTTGAGTTTGTTGTTTTAGTTTCTTTGTTTGTTTGTGTTTTTAAGTTCTTGTAAATAAAAGACTATTTCTGTTCAGAAACACTTCTGCGTTTATGCCTGCCCTATTTTGCCCACGGCGACCACAACATTAGCCGGTCTGGCCTGTAGTCACAGCCAGACCGTGACAATCATGATCCAAGATGGCGTCGATGAGTTTGGCTGCTGTCACGACTGCTCCGACCTATTTTACTTTGTTTTTGTCTTTTAAGTTCATTTTCAGTAACTTTAAACCGGCAAATTCATCACCATTGAGTGCATTAAGCACAATAGAGATACTCTTATTTCTATTGGTTTACAATCTATTCGCAGTTCGACGTTTTTAACTCCGGATCCGAGCTGGCCGGGTGAGATCCTGAGGGAGACCAAAGGACATGACGCGAAGCGATGGCCCCAAGGAAAACAAGCCGGTGTCAGGAACAGGCTGAGAGCCTGTGCACACCGCATACCTTTGCCTAGCATCCTGCTCGCCAATGTCCAGTCAATGGAGAACAAACTCGATGACCTCAAGGCCAGAGTAAAGTTCCAGAGAGTTCGGGACTGCAATCTCCTCGGCACCGAGACATGGCTGAACCCAGCGGTACAGGTTCACCGCATGGACAGGACTTGGGGAAGTCAAGGGGAGGCGGCGTGTGTTTAATGGTGAACAACAGCTAATGCAACAGCGCGAGTGTTGTTCCTCGTACACGCTCCTGCACACTGAACCTGGAACTACTGATCATCAAATGCCGTCCTTTTTATCTTCCCCTGGAGTTTACATTGGTCATAATCAGCACCGTTTATATTCACCCACAAGCGGACATGGACACTGCCTTATGCGAGCTGCATGAGGCACTCACACAGCACCAGACACAACACCGGGACGCTGCACTTATTGTGATAACAACGCCAACCTCAAATGCACAGCACCGAACTTCTATCAGCACATCACCAGCCCCACCAGGGGTGAACGAACACTGGATCATTGTTATACAAAGGTCAAGGATGGCTACAAAGGCACAATCTTGTCCCCCATTTGGAAAATCTGTCCATGCCGCCATCTTTCTCATGCCAAAATACAAACAAAGGCTCAAACAGGAAGTTCCAGTTCAAAGGGAGGTCGCGCGCTGGATGGACCAATCAGTGGCTGCTCTACAGAGTGTTCACAGAGATATTCAACCTCTCCTTATCTCAGTCGGTGATTCCCACATGCTTCAAAGAGTCCATCATTGTTTCTGTTCCGAAGAAACCCCATTCTGCTTCCCTCAATGACTATCGCCCTGTAGCCCTCACCTCAGTAGTGATGAAGTGCTTTGAGCAGCTGGTCAAAGACTTCATCTTTTCTTCACTACCGGACACACTCGACCCACTACAGTTTGCTTACTGTCCCAACCGCTCTACAGATGATGCCATCTCTCACCTCCTCCACACATCACTCACTGCTCTTCATCGACTACAGCTCAGTATTTAATATTTATTTACAGTATTTATTATTTAATACCATAATTCCCTCCACACTCACCACCAAGCTGGAGCACCTGGGACTCGGCTCATCTCTGTGCCAATGGATCTCTAATTTCCTAACTGGCAGACCACAGGCAGTAAGGATGGGTGGACATGTTTCAGCCTCCCTCACTCTCAGCACTGGAGCCCCCCAGGGTTGTGTTCTGAGCCCCCTGCTGTACTCTTTGTACACATATGACTGTGTGGCCACTACCAGCTCCACCACCATAATTAAGTTTGCTGATGACACCGTCGTGGTAGGCCTGATCTCTGACAACGATGAGTCGGCCTACCTGAAGGAGGTTGGGAATCTGGAGAACTGGTGCCAGAGGAATAATCTCCTTCTAAACATCAGTAAGACAAGATAGTGGACTTTAGCACCAAGCAGGAAAGGAACTACCAGATCCCTGTGATCAACGAGAGCCCAGTAGAGAGAGTGAACAGCTTTAAATACCTCGGTGTTCACAACACGCAGTACCTGTCACGGTCGTGTCACATCAACATCAACCGTGGTGAAAAAGGCCTGACAGAGTCTCTACCACCTCAGATTTTAGACTGCTCTCCAAGGTGCTCAAGAACTTTTACTCCTGCACCATAGAGAGCATTCTGACAGAAAACATCACAACCTGGTTTGGGAACAGCACCATGCAGGACAGACAAGCCCTACAGAGGGTGGTGCGATCAGCTGAGCGCATCATCCGCATCGAGCTCCCTTACCAGCACTCGATCTATAGCAAGACCAAGGCCAGGAAGATCGTGAAGGACCTCAGGCAACCCCGGCAATGAACTGTTCTCTCTGTTGCGGTCAGGAAAGTGCTTTTGCCCCCTGAAGGCCAATACAGAGAGACTAAAGAAGGAGCATCTTCCTGCAGGTGATGCGGTCTCTCAACCAGATCACTACACTGGACTAAAACACCTCTGCATTTTTGCACAACTCACAGTAATGGACACTTATAGACATTAATCATCTGTTCACTCATGCACAGTTGCACATACCCCGGACACTTATGGACATTGCACATTTGCACATACATGCACATTTGCACACTTCCTGGACATTTCCATTTATTTCCATTTTTATTTACATTTAAATGTAATGCTTTTCTGTGTGATAGTACCAATGTTGACCACTAGAGGCCACACTCTGTACGGATTCACTTCAGTAAGCCAATAACTCTAGGATCTGTTAACCTCCATGTCTGGAATATTCATTAATCTGCTTTATGTCCTTTTTTTATGGACGTTTTAGGGTGTTGAAATTAATTTTAAACTTTTTGTTGAACCTTTTTTTTTTGAAAGCCTATTAACTATTCTTCTATGCTTGTTTTAATTCATAAGATAATTTTAGGTATTCGTGACATGGTACCTATCCCAGAGATCTCAGGGCACTAGGTGGGTTACACTAGATGGGTATCCACCCAACACAGGGCACAAGCACACACACTCACACTTTCAAACATACACTACAGACAATTATGAAATGGCAATCAACCTACATCACATGTTTTTGGAGTGTGGGAGGAAATGCGGAAAAAAGTGGATTACCTGGAGGAAATCAGCAATCGATTACAGTGTATGTTACAGCATGTGCTAATTATATATTATTATAGATTATATACTTAAATTATATTTAAGGCTTCTAAATAGACCTTTAGAACTCTTAAGACCTCTTAATTCTGCCTTAAACTTTTAAAAGTTTATTTAGTAATCACACAAATCCAAAATATGAATACAGTGGAACCTTGGATTATGGGCATAATTCATTCTGGAAGCGGCTCATATTCCAAAATACTCGTAAATCAAAGCAAATTTTCAAATAATAAATAATGGAAACTCAAATTATTCATTCCACAGCCCCCAAAAAATAAATACATAAGAATGAATACAAAAATAAAGTAAAAATAAAACAAATTAACCTGTACTTTACCTTTAAAAAAAAGTAAAATAAATCCCAACAGATAAGTGTTTCCGTTTATGCGCGCAAGTGTGTGTGAATCTAAAGTAAGTGGACAGGAGGAATCAGCCCGTCCCATCTCCCACTTCTCATCTTACACAGTAAACCTTTCTCCTCTCTTATTTGAATTTCCGAAAGACTGTTTTGTCAGAAAAATTAGCAAGGAACATTGCTAATGACACTCGCGTGAGCGCATACTAACGGAATGCTGTAAAGTGAAACAAACAAACTAACTAGCAGTTTACCTTTGAAAATAATCATGGCAGAGCAGTGTGTAGAGCAGAGAGTGTGTGTGTGAAGCTGAGGGGAGGAGAGTGTGTTCGGGGGGTGTAAATGCAAGAGTGTGTGTGTGAAGGGGCACGGTGTCAAATTATACACAAGCTCACACAGGCTGATACAGAGAGAGAGAGAAAGATGGATCTTTACCATCTTTCTTATCTAAGACGGGTAGTAAGACCGAGCTAAGACTCGTAAACCAAGACATGTTCGTTTTTCAAGTCAAAATTTATTACAAATATTTGCTCTTTTACTCTTGTACCTGTTACCTGCAGGAATCTGTATTCAGAATTGAGGAAACCTTAATTACTGTAGATGTAAAATTTGTCAATAACAGCATTAGCAACAAACAATAAAACAACAATAACTACAATAAATAATTACCCATTCCTTTATGTACTACCTCTTAATTTTGTAGGTCACCCTTGAAAAGAGTTAGTTTACATTTGTTCATTAGAATATATAACTCAGTACTGGTGTGGTATAATCTTTAATAATGTAACATTTACATTAGCATACTTTCAAAGAGTCGCAAACAAAGAAAATATAAAAAGTGAAGCAACCATGAATTGAATATTTTTAATTATTAGTTAAGTTCCAATAATAAATCTATTCCTAAATTTAAAATAAAAACTTTCGATATACACAGACACTGTTACAATGACAATGAAACATTATTAATGTATTGAGTAAAACATGAATAATGGGCAAAGAAAAAAAACATTAACATGCCTAGTAAATTTTTTAGGGATTTTATGTTTTATCCTTGCTTTTGTATTTGTAAAAGTGAGATATGTAACTACAACTCTACCATGTTAACAAAATCCTGTTATTTTTCGAACCATTTACTTTCATCCAGTGTTGGATTTAAGAACTGGACTGATGTGCAGTGTTTGGAGGGAAATAATGACAGTTGGTTTTAGAAGGAATTGTATTCCATTCAATTCAATTCAATTTTATTTATATAGCACTTTTAACAATTGACATTGTCACAAAGCAGCTTTACACAATCAAAAGAAGTAAGTTTTGAGTTAGCTTTAGCAGTTATCATGTGCCAGTTACAGTAAGGAAGCTGGTCTTTTCTGAATGATTGAGGTTGATGTCCTGTCCTGATGATGGTCAGGATGAACATGAGACCCAGTAGAGATCCCTGAGGCACCACCCAGAATTTCCTTCCAGCCAATCAGTAGATCGGTCCCTAAAGAGAATAAATACAATCACTGTGTGAAAGGTTTGTCATTTTATCCTACATATTTGAGCAGGTTAAATACATACAGTATGTTTTTGATTGCATCACACACCTTTTACTTGCAAACCACAGAGCTGTAGATGGTCTCATCACCATCGTTTGGAGACACCTGGAATAGGATATGAATAAAGACTAAAAGGAGTCTCAATATCAAACCAGTTCCTGGAAGATTAGTGAGTACACTGTGGATTATGGATTTAGCCACTTTAATTATTAGCTTGAGTTACACTGGAAATGACTTTGCTTTAATATAGTTACTGTATCTTACTGTTTTCTTCTTGGAAGCAAAATGTACAGAGCTGTAGGTCACGTCCTCCGTATTCACTTTTGTTGCTTTTGATTTTGAAGACTGTGGATTCAATAACTGCTTTGTTAAAATTTTTATAATAATTAATGAATATTAAGTAATATGATCTACATCTACAACTTCTGTCCTACTTTTACTGTTGCTGCTGCTGTTACTACTACTCATAATAATAATTTTTAATGAATTTATAAAATCGACCAATGCATTGCAAACATACCTTTGGCTTAGAAACAGTGCTGTATATAACAGAATCTTCAGCTGTTAAAGTGGGCTGTTAGACAGACAGACACACACACACACACACACACACACACACACACACACACACACTATGTAAAATGATAATGGATTGCATTACACCACACATTAAATGGAGTACTAACTGTATGAACAGTGGTGTCATTGCTCCCCTCTTTGGTTCTGATTTCTTTATTTGCTTCTGGAAGGTAGAAAGAGGCAAACAAGTAAATGTACTTTTAATCATTTCAATGTAATTGTATTAAATTAAGAGAACAGTTAATAATAATGACACTAATAATAATCACAACAGGCTACATAAAGCACATCATCATACACACTGACTGTGTCTTGTCAATGGTTGTCACTCATGACTGTTACAGTATACTGCATTTGGCCATCATGACCCTGGCGGCCCTGATTTCTGGTTTCCCATTACAGTGGAACCTTGGATTACGAGCATAATTCGTTCCGGAAGTGGGCTCGTATTCCAAAACACTCTTAAACCGAATCATCATTTCCCATAAGAAATAATGAAAACTCAAATTATTAGTTCCACAGCCCCCAAAAATAAATACATAAAAATAATTAATACAATCTATAAAATGAAAATAAAACAAATTAATCTGCACTTTACCTTTAAAAAAAGTACAAATAAATCCTGACATAAGTGTTTCCATTGGTGCGCTCACGCGCCATGTGTGTGTGTGTGTGTGCGCGTGTGTGTGTGTGTGTGTGGAATTAGCCCCTTCCCTCGCCTCGTTTTACACAGTAACACTCCTCCTCCCTCTCCCCACCTCGCTTTTTCACAACAGTTTCACAACAAACACACACACACACAACAGAAACACCGTTTTAACAGGAAAAAAAGAAATCCCTCTGAGATGACTTGAGCTTATATTAACAGACACACTTTTTAAGTTTCACAACAAGCGCATAAACACAGCGGAAACACCGGTTTAACGGAAAAAAGCGAGACTGGCACGAGCGCATACTAAAAGAATCACTTAAGTTTCACAACAAACACACACACAAACACGGAAACACCATTTTAACAGGAAAAAAAGAAATCTCTCTGACCTGGCGTGAGCGCATACTAAGGCACTCACTGCTGCGCATTCACTGCTGTAAAGTAAAAAAAATAAAAATGAACCAGCACCTTACCTTTGAAAAAAATCACGACAGAGCAGAGTTTCTGTGTCTTTGTGAAGCAGGGAGGGGTGAAAAGGGGAGAGAGCGTCTGTGCGTGTGTGTGTTTCAGTGTCAAATTGCGCTAACACGAGCAGAGTTTCTGTGTTTGAAGCCGTGGGGGGAAGGAGGGAAGGGGAAGGAGGGAGGGGGGGTAAGGTGAGAGAGTGACGCTCAGTGTCAAAATAAGAGTCGCATATGTGAAGCATGATACTCGGCGCTCGTAAACTAATACTTGCTCGGTTTCCGAATAAAAAATTATTTAAAATCTTTGCTCGGTTTGCGGAACAATCGTAAACCACGTTACTCGCAATCCGAGGTTCCACTGTATTCTTAATATACTTTTGATTACTGTGTTTGACTCCTGACTGACTTATCTGACTACACTTTGGATCTGTCCTGTTTTTAAAACTGCAATGTGTTTGGCCCTGGCCTGTTTAGTCCTCTGTCTTGTTAATTTCAAATAATATAACAGAACATCAACTACCATGACATTGCAAGACATGTCTTGCAAATAAATGCAAGATGTGCAAAATAAATGACACTTACTGCATTTTTTTATAAGTATGAAGATGATAATGATGACCAACATCACCAGTAGCAAAAGAAGAGCCACCAGGTACCAGGAGATCTGGGATTCACCCTCACTATAGACACACACTTGTTAGTACACACTGTCACACATTTTTAGTGACCCCTGGCAACAACACCATGCTGCATAATTTAGAAATATCACATTTTGTGCATGTTTGTGTTTCATGTTCATGGTTGGACTTCATTTCTCCTTTTGCACTCATCATGCGTTTCACCTGCACCTAGTTTACTGCCCTAATTTGTATAAGTATTTAAGCTCTCATGTTTCATTAGTCAGTATCTCACATTTGTGTTGTCTTGATCTCGGTCCATTTGTCTGTTTGTGTAAGTTGGTTGTGTATTATTGCATTGACTATTTTATTTTTGGTTCTTATTTTTGTTTTTATTTATTATACTGTATGCATTAACATCTGCACATATGCCTTGCCTCCATTCTATTCATACTTGACATTGGGACCCATTGGTTTTTTGTGTATTTAAATAAGAACTGATGACATGAGAAAGTTTCAACTAGCAAATAATATCTCATGTATGTACATGTCACATGTTAATTTACTGCTTAAACACATGCTCATCTGTTTTACAAATAATAAAACTTTAAGTTGGCATGTCTTCATTCTCACATCTTCATTTCGCGCAATTCATCATAACAGGTAAAAAAATTGTAGTTTATTCCAAATTTCAACAGATGGCGTTGTACATGTTTTAAAAATGCAAACAAAGTCGCGGGCATATCTAGTGCTTAAATAAGACAGCAAATCTGTAAAACTGCAGAGAATGTCATAGAGTTCAAACTGTTATTATAAAATAAATAAATGTGTTTTTTCCACACTCACATTTTCACTGATGGACTGGTTTTCTCACTGCTAGACACTTCGGTTACAGGTGATGCTGTAGGTGAGAAATAATTAGAATTTAATATGTGGAAAAAAGAATAATTGCATTAATTCTCTCTTTTAAAATATGTACATCTGATGCTACCTGAAACGTGCTTCGAGATGAATCTGTTTAAAACATAACAGAAAAAAGACAAAGTAAAGTTTTGGCCACTTAAAATGTTAACCTTCATTCATACACAGTACGTAAGGTGATGGTAAATTCAGTCCCTTTTTCTTAGACATTGTGCCCTGTGAGGGACTGGCCTGTATCGGGTTTTTTAGTCTGTAATAGAGATCATAATAAATATTGAGGAGCTGAAAATTTTATTTTTTTACAAAAATAAATAAATGCCCACAACAAAGGATAAATGGGCTGATTTTACTATAATCTACATGCTTCTCTTAAGAAGGCTGTCATGGAGGTGGTGGACAGTTCTGAGAAATTTGCAAGATATTTTCTATTTATTCTGCTTTGAATATCAGATAATCTCCTGCCTCTGGGGGTTAAATCCTAAATAATGTAAAATAGAAAACTAGTGCACTATGTAGTATGTGAATTAGAAACCTCTGTTGCACACAGCAATTTGTGCCCTTGATAAACGATTAGAGAGGGATTTGGGATTCAGGCTTTTGTTAGAAGCTAGTTAGCTTTGTAGCTCACGTTAGCCGTAAACAAAACAACACTGACAAATTATACATGAACTATACATCAATTAGTTCCGCCTTAGCAATCTGATTGGTCATGAGGCATTCTGTGAGTGGTGATAATAGATGGTAACACCACTGGGACATTTAACTATACAGTATGTCTCACTCTGTATCACTGGTCTACTAACGATCGATAATCACACTAACTGTCGATGGCAGTGTGGGTGAAAGTAGGTCTTCATGGTCCTAAGTCATTTTGAACCATTTGTATGTGAAACATACGGCTACAAAGCTAACTAACTCCTAACACAAGATTGATTACCAAATCACTCTCCAGCCCTTATCAAGGGCCCTACTTCTACGTCACAAGGGATTGTACACCCTGTAGGTTGGAATTCAACCCTGAAACCCGGAAGTTGACAAAGCTGACATTTTGAAGTGGAATAAGTGGAAATATAAAGTAAATCTCTTAAATTTGTCTGGACTTCCCACCACCTCCATGGTTCATTCTCCTCACCTTTTGCCTACATAGTATCAGTAACTAAAGCTACTTTTACCCCTGTACATTACAATAAGTGACCAATTGTCGGTCGTCATCACAATAAATGACTGATAACAGCGTAACACTGATAACAAAATAATTGACATAACAATATCTTTATCACTCTCTAGGTCATGCTCTTATGCTAGAATATCATACATCTGTGCTGACTCCCTTTTTTATTGGTACACATTTTTGTATAATTTGGAAAAAGGATGTTCAGTTCAGTGCACACTGTGATCTAAGTGAATATGGTTTAGCTTTAACCACGCATGTTACTTGCAGAACTAATAAAATGGGAATGCAGCAAAACATGTTTAATTATTTTGAAAAGCATAAAAGGTAAACATTTCTACTGGAACTGAAAGTTTACATGTTTAAAATTTTTTCTTATAATTAATGAAAATAGATTTTTTTTTTCACGTCACTGTACCAAAAAAGTGTGAGGGTTTACCACTAGAGGGCACTGTGTGCCCCATAATTTAGTTTGTAGTTTTTGTGTCAGTTAGTCTCAGTTTCCCAGAAGGCACCTCAGTCAGGTGATGAGAGTGCTCACCTGAACCAAGGTAGCTCATTAGACATTCTATAAATAGCTGTTTGTTCCGGGAAACTGGGTCGAGCATTATTATTGTTAAGTGGGCATTCCTTTTTGTTTGGTTTGGTTTTGTTTTGTTTTAGTTTACATTTTGTTTATATTATGTAACCTGTTTAAAGAAGGCTCTAGTTGTGTTATGTTTATTTGGCGTGTGGATTCATGGCGCTGTCTTTGTTAAATGTTATACTGTAGTTAGGTTGTATGTCTTATGTGTAAGCACTGGAGGGGTATTCTAGAAAGCTTGGTTAACTTACCATTTGCTAAATTATAATCTCTGGGTTGATTTACCCCAAACGCGCATACCATGAGTGTGTCAGTTTCAAAACACCTGAGAAGAGTAAGTTTAATCAACCTCCTACTGGTTACCCAGAGTTAATGCGCATGCACGGTGCATACATAAAGACATTTTCAACGGATCGCCAATTTCACGATTTGAAATGGAAAATCAAAGTGAGAAAAGACAGCGGCATACGTCACAAAGGCGGAGGAAGAATTCAAGCCAATAATCATTTTTAAACCATGGAATACTGCTGCAAAAATAACGGACAGAGTAAATGCATGAGTGTATTAAATTGCAAATTTGACATCGCCTCCCCTTTTATTATAATGCAAAATAATTAAACACCCCCTCTGCATCCTTTTGACTGTTAAATCACTATGCAAGCTATGAAATATACTGTATGCTTTCTTATTTAATAATACAGTAATCCTTCTGGAGCCAGAAGAACTTTGAGCCAAGTTAAAATGAAACACAAAAACATTCTGCAAAAAGATCATATTTGATTACACGATCACTGAACCATTTATTAAATGCGATTTAGTATATTCTTTCAAGTTGTTACCTGTACATTGATGCTATGAATCGATTTCCTATTAACATAGTCTTCCTCATTTATTGAAGGAGCTTTAATAAGAATGTGGGTGACATTGATGCACCCAATTACATTTGGAAACCCTGAAATAGAAAGTCATATATGGAAGTATCATGTGTGTATGTGTGCAGGATGAATACGTGTATAAATATAAATACGTAGTATGACTACTTATTAAATATGTGCCATAGATTTTACTACAAAGGACAAACCTGCCACTCTGTGGAATTTCTCTTTAATAACACACAAAGGTTTATGGCCAGGTTTATGGAACTGTACAAACGTGTAAGTACCAGACATACTGTGCGAACAGCTCTACACACAGTTGCCTTTCCCACATGCTCTGCATTGTACAAAAAATGCGCTGACACAAATAACTGAAGTGCTCTGCGCAAAATGTTTTCTGTGCTAAGCACAGACCCGCGGTTTGTGACAAGTGTCATGCAGTTTCAAGAGTTAAGTTAAATTAACAATTTCCTTGAAAACCAATATCACTCTTTCAAATAATCATTAGGAAATTAAAAGACATCAATACGCACTCTTATAACTCCCTCCCGGCGAAAAAAACTCATATAATTTGTGCCTCCACATCCACAGGATCATCATCAAAAGCGCACGCCATGCTCAATAAACCTCTGAAACAAATTTGTACCCTGGAACATAACCTGCTACCGAGCAGGTTATCTTCAGAGAGTAAGTTGCTATGGTTACATACATACACAGAAAGTTACTGTCACGTCACGCCAAGCCACAGCCCCGTCATGATCACCTGAGCATTTCTTTCATCTCACTTCCTGTTTTCCCACACCTGTTGCCTATCACGGACTTAATTACCTATCCCATTTAAGCCACGCTCTGACTCCGTCATGTGGCCAGTTTATTGTGCGCCTCACCAGCGTTTTCTTCCGTCTCTGTCTGCCTAGTTTTGACCTCGCTTTGTTTTTTCTGACCACGTCACTGCCTCTCGATTTGGATTTGTTGTTTCGATATTTCCCGTTGCCGACTGCTTACCTGCTTCCCCGACCACGATTTTGGATTACGGACCCTTCTCTCGTCACTCCGGCCCCGACCTTCGCCTGCTCTCCGACCACGATTTATACTCGCTCCCCGCCGAACTCACGCTGTCATCCAGACGCCGGCTCTGCACGCCCTGGTTTCACTCTACGCCTCAGGCTTTTCGCGCCGGCACACAGCTCAGGTTACACACCGGCTCAGCGCACTTCCGCATTCTCCAGAGGAGTGTCAGACACACCGCCTCTCGCCTCGTACTACTTGCCTTTGCATTACAGCAACGCTTTCCCTGTTCAACGCGGAATCCACAATACAGCTTCAAAGCACCACGAAGTGAGTCACGATCACGCTTTAACGTCACTTCAATCAGCATACACTCCAAATCTCTGCACTTGGATCCACAACGCCCTCTACCAAGCCTGACAGAATAAACTGGCCCTTAAAATGGATCCAGCAGAGGCAGCTCACCTGAGGGGGGCATTAGAGAGTCTCTTAGGCACTCATCAACAGGAGATTACTCAAATCACTAATACTTTGCAAACCATCACTGAAACTCTGCAATCCCTCTCTGCTCAGGTTCAAAACCGACCTCCTCCTGCACCTACTCCCCGAACCCCACCTCCTACGGTATTTTCTCCGGCCCAGGAGCCACGTCTCCCTGCTCCACCTACTTATGATGGGAACCCAGCTACTTGTCGTTCTTTTTTGTCTCAATGCTCCCTTGTTCTAGAATTACAAGCCACGTCATTTCCCACGGAATGCTCCAAGGTTGCCTACATTATCACCCTTCTCACTGGAAAGGCGAGAGAGTGGGGGACGGCATTATGGGATGCCCAAGTTCCATGTTGTTTTACATTTAAGACCTTTACGGATGAAATGAGGAGGGTTTTTGACCGCTCATTCTCAGGTCACCAGGCGGCAAGCCAATTACTTCAACTTCGGCAGGGGCTCCGTTCAGTATCTGACTATGCCATAGATTTCCGGACCCTGGCTCCCTCTAGTGACTGGGATGAAAAAGCGCTCTTTGATTGCTTCCTCCACAGACTCACAGATTCAATTAAAGACGAGCTGGCGGCTCGGGAGCTTCCTTCAGAATTACAGGGGCTCATTGACCTAGCGATCCGCATTGATGCCCGGAGA
>JAAGKR010003405.1:27728-52603 GCA_011419295.1 Clarias macrocephalus | reverse complement strand
GCTCAGGTCACACGCCGGCTCTGCGCACTTCCGCATTCCCCAGAGGAGCGCTGCATACTCCGGCTTCACTACGCCTCAGGCTTTTCGCGCCGGCACACAGCTCAGGTTACACACCGGCTCAGCGCACTTCCGCATTCTCCAGAGGAGCGTCAGCCTCTCGCCTCGGCGCATTCCTGCCAGTACTACTTGCCTTTGCATTACAGCAACGCTTTCCCTGTTCAAACGCGGATTCCACAATACAGCTTCAAAGCACCACGAAGTGAGTCACAAGCACGCTTTAACGTCACTTCAATCAGCATACACTCCGAATCTCTGCACTTGGATCCACAACGCCCTCTACCGAGCCTGCCAATTACTTTATCTTTCACTGCTTATATTTTTTTCCCAATATTTTGTTTTTACGCGATTTCATGCGCTATTTGTGTGTGCGTGTATGTGTGTGTGTGAGAGAGAGAGAGAGAGTCCGTGTGTGTGTGAGAGAGAGAGGGCTTATATTGTGATTTATCCAAGGTTACTAAAGCCTGGCTTACTACTACTAATAAAAAATATTTCAATGTAACCCATGAGTCTCAATCACAAAATCAGCCAACACTAAACAGATAACACAACAAATTATATACTCTGAAAACCACATTTTATTTAAACATTTAAAAAATATATACAATTGTTTTTTTTTTTTGTTAAAGCCAGTCTGTGGCTGTACAGGGTCAAGTTTACATGGGCTTATACACCGTCTACGGCAAATTTACTGTGGTTGTCTCAAAGTCATGATGTAATAAAGACAAAAAGTAGAGAGTCTCTTTAGATCCTTCTCCACTAATGTTATCATGGTGTAAATTATTTACTTATTGATGTATTTCACTTGAGGACAAAATAGACCATGCGTCTGTTTATTATTTTTTATAATTTTTTTGGAAGCTCTGTTCATAGATTTAATCAGCTATTTACAGATCTGTCCATTAAGTATGCACGCATTTTCCCTCAAGATCCAGCAATTTGGCGCGCGACATGTCACGAGATCCCTCAAGCAACATTCGGGTATTTAAATAAATGTGCTGTGCTTCACTGAATATCCGCCAGATGGCGCATGGACGGACCAAGTACAACGAAGAATTGTGTATAATTAGTTATCCTAAAACAATATTGTGTCCAATGCTGAAGCAAACATGAATTTTATTTTGTTTTACAATAATAATATTTTATGATGAATGTGCGTATATGTGCTTCATATTATGTTAATAATGATGAAAAGAGATGCCCTAAATTATGAGGCGCCGTATAGGGCTTAAATCAAACTTCACTCATGCACACACACGTGAAACACTTGTATATACATATATGAAACAGTCACACATCTATATATACTATTAACTGCTCACACAACATATAAAATGCGCGCGCACACACCTATGAGACGTGAGCACATATAAAGTAATTATGCGAATGTCCTGATTCGTGAATATGTCAACCTGTCTTCGTTAAAACCTTAAATGTGTCGAGCACCATCAGAAGTGCTTCGGGCTTTTTATAAAAATAATCATCTGACTTTTTTGCTGTTTATGTCCAGCATTGAATAATTATTTGATCCATATTTGACCACGGCTGGAAATAATAGCTGGAATGTGATTGTGGATTTATGACTGAAATAAAGCTGTTCATCGGCGTGCGTGAACCCGCGGCTCGTACTTTCACTTTACAAAAGGTGCAGACATTCTCCCCCAGAAAGTCATCACCTCTTGCAATAATGCAGATCAAACATATTACATCTGTCCATAAATAAAAAGGAATATTTAAACATACACGCAAAATGTATTTCACTTAAATATTACAGATTAAAACAATGAAAGTAGACATGCTGAGCTTCAGTTCATTGTGATGCGGACAAAAGGTCCAGGAAGGAAACAGGTTTCGTTATTTTACAAAATCTGAATATATTCAGTAAATGTATGAATTACATTTAAAGTATCAACTGCAACTATGAAGTCTGATTTAATTGATACCATTAAACATTTTATTTGTCTCTATTTATGCTTGTGTTTTGCTGGCGAAATACATTTTAGGCAGAGACGTCTGCTCGGTCTTATTAATTATTTTAAACCCCTCAATTCTGCCATCAGTGAAACCGGTTTGATAACTTCACACCTATCGTGAATGAAAGGTGAGAAGAGGGATTACAGTAACTGGGGGTCTGCGGCTGTTCACCTCGGAGCGCGCTGTATTGAGCGAATAGACTAAAACAAAAACAAAATCATGTTTGCTTAATCATTGGAAACGATATTGTTTTAGGCTAACTTTATTAAAGATTATACACTTTCGTATTCTTTGTTGTACTTTGTGCATCTTTAAATTTGAACAGAAAATAATAATGGGCTGGCAGGCACATTGTTTTGTCATGTAACTTAAACGGCTGAATGAAGTTAAATATACAGAATAAATTAATAATTGCGTTTGCTTTACATTTGAGCACTCATGTGTAAATAGCTTTTCCATTGTATATACTCCCATATCATATATGTGTGTCTAATACTGTTTTATTCATATTTTATATTACATGCAGTTTGTAATTTACTTGCAATTGTACTTTTAAAATGTTACCTACACAGGACTTTTGATGGGTAAACGAAATAGGAATGTGTGAGAGTGCTTGTGATACGCACAGGAAGACCTTTCCGTTTGGAGATGGCGAGGGATTATTAATCAAGAACTTAAACGGAAACAAAAGGAAACTGGAAATACAAAATAAACAGTGGTCCGCCGTCTCTACGCGAGAACGGACCGGCTCTGGAAACTAAATCAAAAACTTGTATCCTCTCGAGGCTTATGCCCTTATTTATTTGAGAGAGGCGGGGTGTGTGTTTTTGCACTAGTAAACTCTCTCCTTCTCGGCAGCGTTTGAGATAGACAGAGGCTTGGGCTTTGCCCCCGTCTTTTAACAGCGCGCTTTGTCTGCCTGGCAACCGCGTATATAAATGTTTGCGCGTGGCTGTTCAGAACTCCGCGTGGTAGCAGCCTGAGGATCTGCCTGTTCTGTTTAAGCGCGTCTCTGCCCCTCGCGCCACCCGCGTCATTACAGATACTTTGTGTAATTCACATCTTTACTGAATATGTTTAGATTTTGTAAAATAACGACGATATACGAAATATATTTAGCGTATTTGCCTAAATATTCCCTTTTAAGGACAGGTGTATTATGAAGTAAAGACCTGTTGTTCAGTTAGTGTTAAATATGCGAATGTCCTGATTCGTGAATATGACAAAATATCTTCGTTAAAACGTAAAAATGTGTCGACATTGAGCACCATCAGAAGACACGAATGAACAAAAAATCAATATATTTTTGTAAATATTCTTATATGCACACAAAGTGCTTCGGGCTTTTTATAATAATAAACATAATGTTTTCTTGCTGTTTGTGTCCAGCATTTCATCCATTATTTGACCATGGCTGGAAATAATAGCTGAAATGTGGATTTTATGTGAATTTATGACTGAAATAAAGCTGTTCATCGCCGTGCGCGAACCCCGATTTGTCCGTAAACTTTCACTTTAGGCTGATAGACCCGTTCGATTTATTGATAGAAATGGCAGAAAGTCATCGCGTCTCGCAATAATCCAGATCAAACACAATACACGTCCATAAATAAAAAGGAATATTTAAGCATATACGCGAAATACATTTCACTTATTATTTCACAATATTACAGATTAAAACAAGGAAAGAAGACGAGCTGAGCTCCAGTACAATGTGCTGGTGAAATATATTTTAGGCAGAGACGTCTGCTCGGTCTTGTTAATTCTTTTTAAAACCCTCAATTCTGCCAATTCCCCCATCAGCAAAACCGGTTTGATAACTTCACACCTATTGTGAATGAAAGGTGAGAAGAGGGATTACAGTATTTACATTTTACATTTGATCACTCGTGTAAATAGCTTTTTCATTCTAATTGCACTTTTAAAATATAACCTATGTATCTACAGTATAAGCATCTAACTACTTCAGCTGTGAATGAGAAATTTGGTCTGGCTTTTAGATAAAGACCGTATTTGCTATAATTTATTATTCAATTAATTATCTAACAATAATATATAACAATCTAATTATGATATATAACAATCTAATTATCTATATATTCTTGTCAAATATAGTCTTTCAGAGCAAGCACAGTGTCTGCTGAATCTCTTCTCACCTTTCATTCACGATAGGTGTGAATTTATCCAACTGGCTGCGCTGTTGGCATTTAATTAAATTCTTAATTCATGAATTTACTGATTATTTTTAAATGCAGATTGACCTGTATATCAAGTTGATAACTAGCGAATGCTATTAAATGTTAAATGCCATATATGTTTACCTCATGGATGAACATGTCCAAATTATTGCTATGGTACCTTTACTACCATTTAAACCTATTTATTATGATAAGTAGTGCAGAAGTGTAAAATGAACCAAAGATGGACAGCTATTTATTTAATTTTCATTTTAAATATTTATCAACAACATCCATCCATCAATGCAGTATGTCTGCATTTTAATCGATAAATCGCATGTGTTTATCACCTTTTGATTAAAACGCTGCCTTTTGTAAAGTGAAACTGCGAGCCGCGGGTTTGAAATTAATTGTAGATTAATTTTAAAGCACGATTTAGGGCATCTCATTTCATTATTATAAACATCATTTATGAATTACACTCGAACGGGCGGTAGAGCTCTGATTAGACTACGTACAGGAGGCTCAACATCTCGAAACCCAAACCTCATTTAAATAACCAAAAATGAATTAACAAATATTGTAAGTAAACAACAGTAGCACAAGTTTAGAAAAATTTTTTTTTAACTCTAAATAGAAGCCGAATTATTTTTAAGGTGTGCCAGCTGGCACTATTCTTATATTGCTCTTTGTCAGGGTAAATCGTTCAGTGACAACCCCGTAAAATTCCATATACTGTAAATAGGTACAGTACTGTCCATCTGTATGAATAAACCGAGATGCCCCCGTGAAAATGGTGAATTCAGGGAAAGGCTCCTCCGCAAGAGGTTTTGTCTGGACCACTGAGCTTCTACAGATTCTAAAACTGACATTGTTGCTTTTTTTAAATACCTGCAGTGGAAGAGTCTGTGAATTTATTTACTGTAAGTTTTGTTGTATTGTTTTACACATGATTTCACCTCTGCTATTTTACAAATGGAATATTTTTATGTTACACTCTAAAACTGCTGGGTTAAATGTTAAAGTGCTGGTTATTTTATCTATTTATTATTATTTAGTAGATGCCTGTTAGAAATACCCCAAATGAAATTAATCCGCTGTTATAACCACTGCAGAGAGACAGTTAATCAGCGGTAGTTTTCACTACTACTACTAATGATAATAATACTGAATGGAGAAAGTGCAGTCAAAGAAGAATCATCATTGAGAAGAAAATGAAAAATAAATACATATCAGTATTTAAAGTTTGAGATCGACACGTTTATGAGCTCTGTCGCTTGCTGTCAATGGGCGCCTAAGAGAGAGAACGCATTTTTGGCTTCAGTAGACACACAACACTTCAGATTGAAACACGACTGTCCCCTACAGATAATGAACGGCATTTTCACAGCTTCCCGCGAGCTGCCGCGGAAGCGCACGAGATCCTTTTCAATAAACGTGCATTCCTAATGGCCAGATCTGTATAAGACAACATTGATGCACTAATGGTTAAAGTGCCACAAGTGTGTGCTCCTGCATTCATCAAGTTGTGGCTTTAACACAAACACACTTGCGCACCGGCAGGTCGAATGAACCCAACTTAGCACCATCTAACAGTCAGTAGTGGGTGGAGTCAAACATGATTTGCCAACTTGGCGTTTATAAAGATTCAGACAGACTAAATTTAAGAATGCACCCCATAGGAACCTAAAACACAAACACACATACCGAAGAGGAAAGAGGAGATGCGCATTCACACCTCTGACCATCTTTTGTCTTGTAAATGAGGTATATTCATTCATCTTCCAATCTCCACCAGCGGACACACTCTTTGTTTGAACTGTATACTGTAGCTGTGTTTGTTAGGGCACTTGGTTATACACAGTACTGTAATGCATGGAAAACTTTGTTTTGGTTTGTTTTGTTAAATATTGCTTGTTACCTTATGCAGCAAAATAAACAATGTTGCCATTGTGTAAATTATTAACGTATTGAATTTTATGAACACATTGTATTTTAGGTAAGGAAATAAATAGACCATGCGCTTCTCTTTAGGACTGAACAGCTGTGTTCATAAGTTTAATCAATGATTTACAAGACAACAGTTAAAGTGCTACATGTGAGCATTTGTGGATAGAGAGGTGTGTCTGTGTGCGCTCCTGCATTTCTCAGTTGGCTTTAACACAAACACATTTGCGCACAGACAGGTATAAAGAACCCCTCAACCCACCAAAGAAACCCCTGAGCAGTTAGCACCATGTCATAGTCAGTATTCTCCATTGAGGTTTCTCACCTTCCACTTTGTCTTTGTTGTTTCAACGGAGTTCTTAAAACCCCAAACATTTATTTATAATGAGAAAAAATATTATAATTCACATAAGCACAAACTAGCACAAATACATATAAATCAAGTGTTTAACTGTTGTTTTCATTTGTTTCTATGGCAAATTATTAGCCCAATTCTTTGACTATTTAAAACAAAATTGTCTTCTTTTTTTGCCCATTGAAGTAGTTGGTACAAGTAAATGTTTTATATATATATATATATTACACCAAACAATTCCCCAACAATTAAAACACGCAAACATGACTTAAAAATCAGTCTGCTTATCAGTCTCTATCTGGTTCTTTTATATTAAAATATTAATTTTTAAAAACTATCAAAGATGGAACAATTAATGTCTTTGTTTCACCCAAAGTATCAGGCGTTTTACAATTCTATGTTCAGAATATAGACCTGACCAAACATCATTCTAAAGCTGTTGCACTGTGACGTCATCCCTACTACAGCTCCCTCAACAGCTTGGTCAGACGTCCCGAGTAGCTCCAAAATGCCAGCCGTCACCCATCTGAGCCAATCCTCCACAGCGGAGCTCTGCTTAAAAAGAACAGGATAATTTAGTGAAGACAAAGATAAAAAAAACATTACAGAATATCTAGTTTTGATAAAAAATAAAATATATTAATAAACCTATTTACCACAGAGTGTGTAAAATACTGTTTTGGGAATTTTGGAATGTAAATAAACTGCCTGTGCTAATGTTAACCACTGAACTTTGTTAGCATTAGCCACTGTCTGTCTGTAATAACATCTGCATTAAATTAACCAAGAATTTAATTAATGCACTTTTCATACAAATAAGTTAAGTGATATAACACTCATATATGAGCATTAGTTCATCTCTGAAGCCAAACTATAACTTACCGGGTATTGAAGCGGCCCTACTCCTTAATTGATAAACACTTCAAGTTTTTTATTCAGCTTTTGTTAACTTAGCGCTCGCGCTACCGTGCAAAGTCACGTTCAACGAGGGGAAAATATAAACCTGGTTATGAGCGTTCAGCTCGCTAGCTCCTGTAAATCTAGCCTCAGCTTGTGTCTCTCATTGATGCATCACATTATATTCCAGTCACAGAAATAACCTGCAGATTAACTCTTACCCAAAGAATAAAAAAATTCAGAATTTATCTAAATCCAGACATCTGACCGCCGCTGGTGCTGATAGTGATATTCAAAACTGCCGATAAAAATCTAAACTGGGAATTAAACTTTAAGCACTACAATAGATAGATAGATAGATAGATAGATAGATAGATAGATAGATAGATAGATAGATAGATACCTTATTGATTATTGAAGGACATTCAGATGACAGAGCTACTGAATGGGCTGCCACTTGTGTCGACGAGAGACGGGTAAAGCTGCCTTGAGGAGATAGGTCTCATTTAATTAAACAAAATTCTCTCTCTATTGTCTCATTGACACATTTCTTTTTAGTATAACTTTTCTTTTAGATATAACTTTTCTCTTTTGCTTTTTTTTCTTAGGTTATTTTTACCACTTCTTTTATCATGTTTTCTCTTTTTTCTTTTCAACACTATTTTTTTTTCTTTTCTTTTCTCCTATATAACAGCAATAAGGGCCTATATAGTAGGGATGGGAATCACCAGTCACCACCTGATATGATCTCACAATACATCAATGCTGAGTCGATTTAAATTGTGATTCTATAAATATCATTATTTTATAAATATTCTGATTCGATATTACATTTTCCCCCAGTTTTGTTATGATTTTAACCTTAAAAAATTTAAGGATTAATTAAATGAAGCCAGTTTTTATAACATTCATTTTTTTTTTGTAATTAATTTGTAGTGTTTAAATGCGCAGCACTTACACTACAAAATAACTTCAAATACAATCGTTTAACATTTACCTTAAAATTAAATTAAGAAAAAAAGTCTAGAATTTCCTGAGCAATAAACAAACTTGGCAAATAATTCACTACTACCAAACAGGAAAATGTGTAAATAGTTGAAAGTGCACCACCTGTAGGATTATAAAGAATCAGCAACATTCTCCTCAAATGCCTCCAAAGCAGTTGAGCACACAGGTTGAGTGGCTGCAAGCATCTGCGGGCATACAGGGCTTCTAATGTAATTTGTTTTTAATGGCATTTTGAGACCAGTGTAAGTGTGTGTAATGAGGGGGTGTAAGAATAATTTGCTCACAGAGTTTGGAGAAAAAGGCAGATTGGAGGTTTTTAACACACACAATTTTTGATAATGTAACATCATAAAATGCATTTTTGTTGTGCCACTCAGAAGCTTCTGTGCTCAGTACAGAATTATTTATATCTGAGGCTGATCGGCCGATCAAACAGAAAACCAGATATTTTTCTGGTCACTGGCCAATCAACTGGTTTATCTTGATTATAAACGTAACAAAATTGCTTATGAAAATTATTTTTCTCTCCTTCTATACTAAATGCCTGACTGCTCTATGGCAGTGTCCCTTTGCAAGCATACATGAGATTGGCCACAGATCTGCCTGCCTGAAAATCTGCAAGGTTCTATGCAATTCCATTTTTTATTCCATTTATTTGTAAATATTTTTACTATATTTATTCATGTTTTCACTTCTCCAGTTACATATAATGTAGCCTCCATGTCCTGACTGTGTTAGATTTGTATTAGTCCTGACCCTGTTGTAATTAAAACTGTCAGCAGTGATGCAGTTTCCCAGACCTGTCCTGATAAAACTGTATCCATGGTTTGATATTGTTGCAAAAGTTTAATGATCAAAACTAAACAATCTCCTTAAATTATACACTAAAAACACTTTGATAATCATCTTCAGTCCTTTCTGTTTTTTTGGTCGTGCTCTCTCCATCTCAGATTTACATCCAATCTGTTTTGGAAAGTAGGAACAGAAGGAGGTGTGGAGAGGTTTGTCAGCTTCTAATCGAGAAGGGTAAAAGGAGATAAACAGTAACTCAGATATTGCAGAACATCTCTGAAAGACACTGAGATCTATAAACTCTATGACACTGACTGTTTACGTTCTTCACATTTCAGGTATGTTTCAGTACCTTACTGAAATACTTTAGTTACTTCCTAACCCTTAATAAAGAAATGATTTAAGAGTTTAAAATGTGGGATAATTAATCTGTTTAGTGTATGTGTGTTATGTTGCTCAGGGCTGCACTAAGATGTTTACAACTGCAGGTGATTACAGTTAAATAAAGACTCGTGGATTGAAATTTTAGAAACACATACAAGAATAGACATACAGAATCAAATCAACTGATACATTTACATTCGACAGTCTAATGCTGTGTGCAATTTAGTTGCTTTGAGTCTTAAATACAGTTAAACATTAAATTGCAAGCATAATTCATGTGTGAATTAGTGTGCTTGTATATCAAAGCAAATTTCCCCTATAGAAAATAATGAAAACTCTGATGATTCGTTCCACAAGCGAAAAAGTTTTAGATAAAAAATAATTAACACAAAATATAAAGTAAAAATAAAACAAATTAACCTGAACTTTACCTTTGAAAATTACTGGTGTAAGACGAGGGAAGAAGCAGGGACAGGGGGGCTACTGTTTAAGATAAATTTCACAATGAGCGTGCAAGCACATGCACACAAACGGAATCACTCCTTTAAACAGATTGATCTCAATTATTAACAAGTATTTGTTTTTTCCTATAAGATGTGAAAAAGGTCATGCTAATGAGAAAGATAATAAGTATATTTAAACAATGTAGAAAAGGTTCAGTTTACAATGCTTCATCAGCGCAGTCATAATCGTAATCGCATTTTGCAGTGAAATTAATCATTTGTTCTTGTTTGTCTCCTTGTGCCTTTCTTTTTATCTGCAAAACTGTGACACTGAATCCTGTTCCACTCCACACTGCTTGTGGAATAATAACCCTTGTGTTTGCCGCTTCTCCTCCTGCTTTTTGCTGCTGTTTACTGCTATTTTTATGTTTATTTAATTTGGAAGGTTTACTATTTTTATGGTTTTTGGCTTTTATATTGACTATTAGTAACTAGAAGGCTGTTTTTCTGTTCCTGTTGTAACAAACCACCTTACTATTATCGAAACAGTAATTAGTTGTTAGCAGAATCAGGTTAGGGAAAGGACCACCAGAGAACAATATTTCCATGAACCAAAAGTGTATATACATTTAATATTCAGTGCACTTCCTGTTTTACACATGTCTCTAACCCTAACCCTAATCAATACTGACAATACTGCTTATTTATTGACCCCCAAACCTCAGAAAATCATATATTTCCGTTTATCTCAGAAATGTATGATTTTCTTAGATCTTTCTGTACCACTTCTGCCAACATTATTATACTCTGCAACTTTAATGTTCATGCCATTTGGCAGCTAAAATTTTGCAACTACTGGACAGCCTTAATCTTCAACATGTTGACTTTCCCACACATCTCAGAGGGCATATTTTGGATTTCTGGGGGTGTCTGACCACAAGGTAGTTTCATTGGAGTTGTGACTCCTTTGTTCCCTCACAAAATAAAAATGGCACATATGTTACAGAAAAAAAAAAATAAAAAAATCAACCCAGACACTCTGAGCAAAGATCTTTAGCACTCTTCTCTGTTGAATGCTCCGCATCCATTGAGTCAGTTGACTTCTACAATCAGTCCCTCGGCAGTCTCCTCGATTTCCATACCCCTGTCAGACATAGAACGGTCTGCTTCTCACGTTCAACTTTCTGGTATACTTGTGAACTGCGGAAGATGAAGACAGCGGGGCGTGTCCTTGAGTGACATCTCCAGGCCTCAAGACTCACTGTTCAGAGAACACAGAAGGCCTATGCAAGAGCGTTGAGAGCTGCAAGATCACATTTTTAGTTAAATATCAATAACAATAGCTCTGGGAATTTCAATCAACTTACTATTAATAATCTCCTGAAACTGCAACATGTCTTTTGGAAGCTACAGAGGAGAGATGCAATATCATTACTTTTTTGAGGAAAAAAGTAGATACCATCTGCTTGTCTCTATCAAGTTCCTCCGCACTGCCTGTCTTGAGGGATGATCATTAGCATATTCAAAACAGTGCTGCTATGATCCTGATGAGAGCACGTAAATACAACCATATTATACAAATTCTTAATTCTCTTCATTAGCTCCCGGTTTCATTCAGAATCGATTTCAAGGTTGTCCTTCTTACCCACCAGTGCATTTATGCGGCTGCCCCTTCCTATCGCAAATAATTTATTATCTCACATACATCTACACGCAACCACCGCTCTGTGTCAGTACATCTCTGGAAACCTCCGAAAAAGAAGCTTCATACTATGGGAAAACAGGCTTTTTGCTCAGCTGCAGCTAGACTGTGGAAAGTATCTGAGGATGACACAGACTGTTGATACTTTTAAATCTGGTCGTAAAACCAGATTTTTTCCCCATTCAAACAAAAAGTGCATTATTAAAAAAAATTGTTATTATTAAAAATGTATATTTCCCTAATTCTCTGTATTGACTGATGCAGGTATAGTGATGTGTATTGATGTGTAGTTATGTATAATCCTATGTGGTGATGTGTAGTATTGTGTAGTGATGCATAGTGATGTGTAGTGATGTTGTTGTAAATCATTCTGGATAAGACAAGAGAATTAGATCACAAAGGAAGAACGGACCAGGGGTCAACAACAAAAGCCTGCTTATGAGCATCAGTCAGCCTGGGCAATGTATCCTAACATGACAAACAATCGTATTTATATCCATCATATGCTGAGGTGTGAACACATAAACTCAAAAAAAAAAAGTAAAAAAAGAAAGGCAATACAAGAAAAACACAAATCAAGTACTTGAACACAATGTGAAAATGAGTAAATAAGGACACTTCACTATCACAATAACAGGAATTAAATCTTAATGATTTTATATCACAAAACAAAAAGTAATACCTCAGTGTGTAGTGCTATATAGTGGTTTATAGTGATGTATCATGATTTGTATTGGTGTGTTGTGGTGTGTAGTGATATGTCTTAGTGTGTTGTGGTGTGTTAGGAACCACCACTAGAGGTCATTGTCTGTTTGTCTTGTAGTTCTTGCTGTTCGACGCAGTTTCCCAGAAGGCACCTCGGTCAGGTGATGAGAGTGCTCATTTGAACCGAGGCGGCTCATTAAAGATTCTATAAATAGCAGTTTGTTCTGGGAAACTGGGTCGAACATTGTTGGTATGTTTTTACGTAAACGTCCTTGTCAAGTGTCCTTTTGTTTGGTTTTGTTTCTTTGAGTTTTATATTTTAATTATATTATTTAACCTTTGTTTTCAAGAGGGCTCTATTATTAGTTTTCTTTATATTCCTTGTGTTAGTGTATTCATGGAGCTGTTTAGTGTTTATTTAGGCTATGTCACCTCATGTGTAAGTACTGTTCTGTGTGTCTCCAGTGTTGGTCTTCCTCTTGTGTAGTCCTTTGTATGTACTGTTCCCTTGTCTGTTTAGATGTGTGTAGCCACATGAGAGCTTAGCCACTAGTAGGCCTTAACTGCTAGTAGGGTTAGCCCCTAGTAGGCTAGACTCTAGTGGGATTGACTGCTAGTGGTTCTGGTTGCTAGTAGGTTAGCCGCTAGTTTGAAATAGCCTCATGTGTGCCTTGCCTCTTGTGTTCCTGTCCCCTAGTAGGTCAGTACTAACCCGGTTAGCCACTCACTCCCTTAGATACTAACCCTGTTAGGTCATCATTCAGTATATCAATATTCCATGTAGCTACAAATCCAACTAACCACTAACCCGTTCAGTCTCTAGTCTCTGTGTCCGGTCCCGTCCCTGGTCTGTGTCTCTAGCCCTGTCTCCTGTCTAGTTCCCGTCTTGTCCAGTCTCTAGTTCCTGTCTCTAGTTCCCCTATGTGTTCCAGCTCCATGCCTCCCTGTGTCAGCGCTCAGTTCCCTGTGTCAGCGCTCAGTTCCCTGTGTTATGTATAGCCTGTGTGTAGCCCTGAGCCCTAATTATAGTTTGAGTTTGTTGTTTTAGTTTCTTTGTTTGTTTGTCTGTTTTTGAGTTTGTTAATAAAAAGACATTTTCTGTTGAAAAACCCCTCTGCGTGTATGCCTGCCCTATAATGCCCACTGCAACTACATCAGCCGGTCTGGCCTGTCGTAACCGCCAGACCTTGACAGTGTGTAATAATGTGTAATGATTTGATACTTGCAGTTATCAAATCATTATACATTATCAGTTTACTGCAGTCACTGTTTTTAATCTCATTTTGTGTTTCTCAGTGAGTTTCAACACATCATAATATGGAGCAGCATCTGTTCATACTCCTGATTTTCACAGGTGAGGTACACCTGTGTGTGTGTGTGTGTGTGTGTGTGTGTGTGTGTGTGTCTGCGCGTATGTGCTGGGTGATGGCTTCACATGATTTATATAACAGACACTTTGTCACCTTCATCCTCATAAACTGTAGCCGTTGCTTGTGGTGTCTGATACAGGACACCACAAGCAACATAAATTCTAATGTTTATAAGAGATACAGCACTACATTCAGCTACATTCAGTTTCGGATATACTGTATTTGAAGTTCATAAAGATGAGAAAAAAATCATTTGAAATTTCTTTCAGAATAAAAAACAATTAATCACAGAGCTAAGACTGCATGAAATATTTAAAACTCTCATCCACAGGAGTCGTCCCTGTCATCCTGTCTGTCCCTCGTAAGTACTATCTGATCCAGCAGGGAAGGAACTGGAGTGATGCTCAGGCTTACTGTCGAGCTGAGCACACCGACCTGGCTATCATCGACAGTGATGACAACATAGCCCGATTTCAGGAGGAAATACAGAAACAACAGTTCAGTTCCAGCGCCTGGATTGGAATGTACAATGACATCAATAGCTACCGCTGGTCCATGGGAAATGAAACATTGGGAAGTTTCAGGCCTTGGTGTCCAGGAGAGCCCAACAATAATGGTGGCAATCAAACATGTGTTAGGATAAGTTCATGTGGTTGGAATGATTGCTCATGTATAACCGCATACCCCTTTGTGTGCTTTGATGGTAAGGAACAGCATTTCTTTTGTCAGTAAAAAAGGTTGTTCTAATAAACCATTGTGACAGTGTGATGTTAGTGTTGTCATTTAATTAAACTGTGATCAAAAACATACAACTGCCACATCTTAATAAAAACATAAAACCAATAATCGATCTTAAACTTTGACATTTGATGTATTTTTAAATAGTACAATATAGTTACAATCAAAGCACGAGCTGATGCAAAGCTCTTATGCCTTTGTTCCACTGATACTTGGATAGGCAGGTTCTGGGTCGTGTTCCGAGGAGGAGCTTGTAAATAAGGACAAATTTAGGTAAAATTTTTGCGCGTGAACTGATTTGATGTATCTGTACATTACAAATATGTGAATTAATGTACAACAGCTGTCAAATAAACTAACAAATAAATATTGTATTTACCTTCTAAAAGGAATTACTTGTAATATTATTTCTTCCATTTAATTTATTGTAAATTAAGGCACATGCTTCCTGATATAAGCAGGTCAAGATTTATGTCTTTTTCCAGAAAACCTACATCTTATAGTGTGTGAATTTCAGTAACTGTTAGCACAGGGGGGAAATTCTGTTTAAAATAAGCAGGTAATATATTAAATAGTTGTGTGGTTGCAGAGGTCTTTGGGGAAAAGTAAAGAGAAAAAAGCTATGTGTAAGGAACCACCCCTAGAGGGCATTGTGTGCACGTTTGTTTTTTTTTTGGTAGTTTTTTTGTTGGGACTCAGTTTCCCAGTGTGTCTCCCTAGCCTCCAGCATATTCCCCTAGCCTCCAGTGTGTCCCCATAGCCTCCAGTGTGTCCCCTTAGTCTCCAGTGTGTCTTCATAGCCTCCAGTGCGTCTCCCTAGCCTCTGGTGTGTCCTCGCGTAAGCGTCTGGTGTCCCCCCCGTTAGCCTCTGGTGTCCCCCGTGGCAGCTCAAGGAGTCTGTATGCGCCTTAAAGCACTTGTGTCGTTTTCAAGAACCTGTGTATGTTAAAAGAGACTATATATTTATATATTAATCTATATATTAAAGAGACTGTGTATGTGTTAGAAAGATCCCATGTGTGTATTTTGTTAATTTATTTTTTCTTAATTAACAAAAGACTTGTTTAAAAAGAACCCCTCTGCGCCTACACCTGCCCTCTGTGCCCACGGCAATAACATCCACATGAACCACTAGTAATATCAGTTCGTGACACTATGTGTATTTATTTATTAGTTTATCCATTTAATTATTTTCTAAATTGAGATTTGTTGGTAACCTGAGTACTTGTCACAATAATTTTTATGTTTTGCTGCATCTTTACTTTTTTCTTCCTGTGATATCAGGTTTGGTCTGGTATTCCTTCCTCTGCCAGAGAGGATGCAGATTTGGTCCTCATTCCTCACTTTATTCCTTATACCCTCATCTCTAAGCCTTTCTGGCATCCTGTAATCAAGAATGCTGCTGGTCGATTACAGATACCTCTGCATCAGAGACTTTTAAGATAATATGAATACAGTGTGTGAGGGTGTCTTATAATCCCATTACAACAATTACAGTTTGTTGTTATAATTCTTTTTTGTACTATTCATAGGCAGTCAAACTGGCAATCAGAGGTTCATATACATCTCTAATACCATGACATGGTATGGAGCTCAGGCTTACTGCAGGATGTATTACACAGATCTGGCCAGTGCTAGAAATGCATCAGAAAAGTCAGCTATTGAAGGACTGATCTCTGGATGGACTTGGATTGGTCTGTCCAGAGATCGCTGGAAGTGGGCAGACAACACCCCCTTCTCTACCATCAGCTGGATGACTGGAAAACCTGATAATGCCCTGGGGAATGAAAACTGCGGTTATATAAATAACTTTCAGGCCTTTGATGCATGGTGCTCAGATATACTGCCTTTTTTCTGTTACAGAGGTGAGTTGATGTTATATTTTATTTAAGGAGTTTTAATTTAAGTTTGTGGGTTCATGTTTCTGTTTGTCTTTGCCTTAATAAGTAATCACTGGACAACAACAAATTATAAGGGTGAAGGTACAGTCCAATCAGGATGTGAACAATCCTGCAGTAGAGGCGGCCATCTTGGATCAGGTGAGTCTCAAGTCTCCACTTATAATGTACAGTAGGTAGGAGAACAGAATGTGCTTCACCGCCGCATTCACCACTGCAGCAGCACGGAAGCCGGAGATTTAAATCAGTCGCCTTTTAAAGTAATCCCTGAAATGACTGCCAGGTGGCGCAAAGGGACATTTTGCAAAAAGATTGAAATCTTCTCTGCAGAGGATGCGCCTACAGTATATTCATGTTTCAAGGAATGCCGAAGCGAATGTCAAATACCGGGAAATCAGTCACCATGACGTCTAAGCCAATTCGTAAAACGAAAGCCATAGTCAGTAACCGGGAAATCAAGCAGCGAATAAAAAAAAACATAAAAAGTCGTGGTCAAAAACAAGGAAGCGCGAGATCAAAAGCCAAGAAATTAAAATCATCAAAAACGAGAGACGAGAAAACGAAGAAACAAATGAACTTGGCAACGTGAAAGCATAGAAATAAAACGCGAGAGAATCGAGGCAAAAAATACACACGATAATCCAGCAATTTAAGCAGCGCACAGCGCGTGCTTATATGCTGGCATAATCAGCTGGGAATTGGAGGCAGGTGTGCAGGCGGGGTGGAAACGGGGGCACAGGAAAGAATACAGACACTGCCCTTTACAAAATTAAAGTGAGTGCCGTTGATCAAAAGGCTGATAAACGTGTGCGCAGATATGAGCATTTATCGATAAAACTGCAGACATACTCTCCCAGAAATGCAACAAATTAATATATAGTCTACTCGCTGAATACAACGCGACAGTGCGCTCCGACGTGAACACATGCAGACCCCCAGTTACTGTAATCCCTCTTCTCACCTTTCATTCACAATAGGTGTGAAGTTATCAAACTGGTTTCACTGATGGGGGAATTGGCAGAATTGAGCAGTTTAAAATAAATTAAAAAGACCGAGCAGACGTCTCTGCCTAAAATTTATTTTGCCAGCAAAACATAAAATAAAAAAAATAAATAAAATGTTTAATGGTAGCAATTAAATCAGACTTCATAGTTGGATTTGATACTTTTCAAGTGTAATTCATAAATTTGCTGAATATATTCAGATAGTGTAAAATAACGAAAACTGATGTCTTTGTTTCCTTCCTAGACCTTTTTGTCCTCATCACAATGAACTGAAGGTCAGCGCGTGCCATGTCTCCCCTGTCCGCTCAATGTGTTTTCCACGCACTCACTCTTTTCTGTTTTCTCACTCTTTCCAGTGTTACAAAACTGTCACTAAACTCACTAATCACAGACTTCCACACACTACGTCTGATTGCCTGTTTCTTCTCTAATCAGCTGGCACTATCGACCACATAACAGAAGAGTTGAAAATGAAGTTTTATAAGTCAAGTGACTGAGTTGTCCGATTTGCATTTTAATCGACATACAGTAGTCTAACAATTAAAAAATTTATTTGTAAAACTGGTATATACTAATACTTAATTCAATAAAAAGGGGATGCTATAATATTTATTTAGAATGACATTATAAATAAATAAAAAATGCTTAATTTATGTAACTTCCTTTAATTTATATAATTTACATTTCCTGTAACTTTCTTTTGATTGTGTACAGCTACTTTGAGACAATAACCATTTTAAAAGCACTATACAAATATATTTTAATTGAATTCCGTTATGCAGTTGATAGTGCTGACTGGTTAGAGAAGAAACAATCAGAAGTAATGTGTGGAAGTCTGTCATTGTCCAGTTTAATGTCAGTTTTGTAACACTGGACAAAGGTGAGCGCGCTTACAGGAGCTAGTCAAGCGTGCAGAGATATGAGATGATGTACGTGCGTGCAGGCAGAGTCGAGTACACAGCAGAAAGATATTGCGTGCACGCGTGGAAAACACGTTGAGCATGCAGACTATCATGATCATATCAGCATTCTGCATTTCATTCTGATATCATAAGAATGCAAAAACACCAGCGCTGCTGACTGACATCGGTTTATGTTTGAATTTTATGGTCATTTAGTTTCATTTATTTCAATTAATAAATCTACTATGAATAAATAAACAAAGGTGAGACACTGCACATGCAGAACCGAGCTGTTGAGCGCGCAGGGGAGACACTCCTGATCAAATGCAGATGCATGATTCGCAAGAATCTAGATTATCAAAAACCAATTCTCCCTGTCCACGTCACCATGACATACATAGTGTAGATAAATACAATCCATCTTATCATATGAATGCAAAAACAACAGCAGTGCTGAATGACATCAGTTTATTTGAATTTTATGGTCATTTAGTTTAATTTATTTCAGTTAATAAATCAACTATAAAAATGTTTTAAAGTATAAGATGATTTTACACATGAATTACACATGATACAATCTAAAGTCTCACTGTGTTAACGTTTACTTTCATTAAATTCGATGTAAATAAGAAATGACTATATTTCATTTAAATTCTAAATTTGTACTGTAATTTTAGTACTGTGATTATGTGTTTGTTTAATTACAATGTTTGGCTTGAATTTATATGCTGTAATCATGTGCAGCTGTCAATGAGCTCCAGCACATTAATGCTTGAGAGAATAATTTAAGACCTGAGGCCTCAGTCTATGGTTATAGCGCCACTTAGTGGCGTAAAGCCGGCAAATGCAAAACGCTAATGCTGACGCCGGGTGCCACAAGAGTTAGAGTCCAATTCTGGTTGAGTAACATCTGTACATTCTCCTTCTCATTACAGCAGTCTTCATCAAGCTGTGACACACACACACACACACACACTGCACTGCAATCACAATCTGACTGCTGTGTTCAGTTTCTGTAGTATTTTTATAGGTTTCACAGGAGATTAGTGTCTCTATCATGTATTATTGAGTAATAAAAGTCCTGTTTTTCAGATCAATCAGAAACTAAAGGATCATGGGATGTCAGAGAGCGCTACAGTGAAATGGAGAGTGCAACCAGATGGAAATGTGTTTCACAAGGAGAAAAGAAATCGCACTAGAGCTAATGAATGCTAAGACTTTTTCTTTGTTTTAAATTGAAGTTTGTGTAAGTTGTCTACTCCCTAATGTTACAGAGTTTACTAATGAATTAATCAGAAGAACAGTCTCTCCCAAACACGATATTTATTATTTAGTTTATTCAACAATTTAAGATAATTTTCTGTTCAAATAATTAAATTATGATAGTTTTTATATTAATTAATTAATTAATTTATTTTTATTTGTATTATATCAGTTGAGCTGTTTTGGTGTGTTTCCTTTTTTAGTTTTGCAGATAAGATGCTAATATAGCTAACACATACTAATGGTCTAGTTTACCTAAAATATGTGGCATGAAAATCAACTTAAATCTTTACATTCTCACTTCAAGTAATTGTATAAGAACTGTAATCTTGTATAAAAATGAGTTATTTTTATAATATATTCTTATCACTTTGCTTATCATAAGCATTACCTAACCATGCTATTCCTGATGAAGTAGAGTTCATAAACTATGTGATGCAAGAATAAATGAATGATGTGCAGGATATTTGCCTCTGCTGAGTCTCTCCTGATTCCTCTTGATCTCCGACTACAGGAATTTCACTGCCTTCTTTTTTTCAGTCACTGACCAATAATGGTCTGATGATGTCTGTACAGCTGTTCTGAAACTTTAAAAAGGTTTAGAACAATAAAGTTCTATAGACAGTCCCTCCGTTTAAAATGACATCCTGTCCATCCATGCTAACACATGTTTAACATTACACTGCTGTATATTTATGTTTATTATTATTATTATTATTATTATTATTATTATTATTATTATTATTATTATATTAATGTATGATGATAATAATAATATTTAGACTGATTGACAAAGTTTCAGCACCTTAAAGCCTCTGATTCTATCTTACATTTATAGAAAAAACATTGAAGTAAAGGTTACAAAATAAATTCTGTGTAATGAAGTTCATAAAAATTGATTCATGTGGTTAATTAATTTAAATCATGAAAAAGATGTTTGCTTTTTTATTTTTGGAAAGGAAAGGTGAAAGGAAATCAGTCACCTGTTTCCACAATACTGGTGCGTCTTTTCAAAATAAGTACAGAATTTTTACTTAGATAAACAAAATGTAAGTAGATTAATTATATTACTGTTAACAAACATTGTTTGTTAACAATAACAAAGCAGCATCCCCCTTACCATCCATTTAGATTAATAATGCTGCGTATTGTGTAAAATTTGTCATGTAAATTAAATATTAAAACTCTCTATGTATGATCATCTACGAACTATAAATAACGGTGATTAGCCAATCAGAATTCAATATTGTAATACGCTGCTCACAAGCTCTCACAAGTTTGCATAATTTTTCACGCTGTTCACATTTTCGCAACATCCAACGGAACAGATCAAGCACCGCTTTTAACATAATTCAAAAAGAAGAGAACTGAAGGTATGACACATACGCACAAATCCTCTCAGTGGAGATGCGATGAAAACGAAGCATTCAGTTTAACATGGGAGTTTTCAAAATGACTGACAGCATAAAAAACAGGTTCTTTACCCAAAGCTTGGGTACAAAAGGGTAAAAAATTGATTTTTTAAATTCCATAATAGTAATTTTATGATTTGTGTGTGTGTGTGTTTGAGAGAGAGAGAGAGAGCGTGAGACTGGTGCATAGTCATACAAAACTACAGTACTATTAAATTATTTAATTACTAATGTTTATGTGCATTTTTATTCTACTCTTATAATCCTCACCAGATGAAATCCAAGGAAAGGATAAAATGATTTGAAAATTTCATGTTTAAATGCAGTTATTTATTTATTTATTTATTTATTTATTTATTTAATTAAGCCTATATTTTGTTAATACATAATGCACCCCCTTTACGAAAAAATGTGTAAGTGTCTTGTTTTGGTTTATTTTGACTATGAATGGGGTTATGTGTTGTGTGTCTTGAATTTGTTTAAGTCTTGTGCTGTGTGTTTAGTATGGCTCTCCTAGCCTCCAGTCTGCTCCCCTACCCTCCAGTGTGTATCCTTTAGCCTCCAGTGTGTGGCTAGTTTTGAATGAACAGACTTCGTGTAATACAAGCATTCTTATGCAGGGGATTGAGATGGGTATTGTTAAAGATCCTGTACATAAAATCTACTGAAACTGTGAGCTTGTGAATGGTGTTGTGTCACTAGCTGTGCTTCCAGACTTGCCAATTAAAGGTGTGTCCCTTATCCTCGGGAATGATATTGCTTGGGGTAAAGTGATGCCATCATTAGAGGTCTTTGATAAGAAACCTGTGCCCACTGTAGATGATGAGTTGTCGACCACTTATCCTGACACTTTTTCTGCATGTGTTGTGACACGTTCTCAGGCTAAGCGGCTGGTTAACGAGGTGTTTACTCTTGAGAATACATTCATGCATACAGACGAACCCTTGCTACTTAGAACTAAGAGTGTGGAAGAATCTTGTGTTCCTGAAACAGATAAAAATAATTTTCAGAAACCTAATCTAAACATGACCCGTAAGCAGGTAATTTTTGCACAGGAAAAGGATGAGACGTTAAAACAATGCTTTGATTCAGTTCTTTCCCAGGAACAGTTGAAACAGCAACCCACGGGTTATTTCGTTGAGGATTTGTTGTTGATGCGCAAGTGGAGTTCTACACGTGAACAGGGAGCTGACTGGAACACTGTGTATCAGGTGGTCATTCCTTCTGTATACCGACCTCATGTATTGTCTCTTGCGCATGACCATGTACTGTCCGGTCACCTAGGAATTACCAAGACTTATCGCAGAATCCTGAGATATTTCTTCTGGCCTGGTTTGAAACAAGATGTTGCCAGATACTGCCGGACCTGTGAGACGTGCCAGTGCATTGGTAAACCAAATCAGGTAATTCCAAATGCTCCCCTTACTCCAATTTTTTTTTTTTACAACTATTTTACATGAACCATTTGAACGTGTACTTATTGATTGTGTTGGCCCATTGCCAAGGTCAAAAGCCGGTAATCAGTTCCTTTTAACTATCATGTGTGCTACTACTCGTTTTCCTGAAGCTATTCCGCTTCGTAAAATAACTGCATCTACAATCATTAAAGCTCTTATGAAATATTTTGCAACATTTGGTCTTCCTAAGGTGATCCAGAGTGATCAGGGGACGAATTTTATGTCGAGGGTGTTCAATCAGGTGTTAAAGATTCTTGCAATTCAACACAGTGTTTCTAGCGCCTACCATCCCGAAAGCCAGGGAGCACTCGAGCGATTCCACCAGACGTTAAAGTCTATGTTACCACATATTGCGTAGATACTGGCAGTGATTGGGATGAAGGGGTTCCTCTTATGCTGTTTGCTGTGCGAGAGGCAGTACAGGAGTCCCTTGGTTTCAGTCCAGCTGAATTCGTGTTTGGACATACTGTACGTGGCCCGCTAAAGGTGTTGAAGGAGAACATTCTAGCTTCAAAGTCAGAGAGCAGAACAAATGTGCTGCAGTACGTCAGCAGATTTTGGGAGAGGTTGCAAAAGGCTTGCTCCATGGCGCGTCAAACGTTGACCTCTGTTCAAAACACTATGAAACAGAGATATGACAAGAAGGCAATAGTTCGTGAGTTTAAAATATTAAGACCAGGTATTAGTTTTGTAACCCATCGTCGGGTCCGCTTTGTCTGCGAGATTTGCTGGTCCATATACCATTGAAAAAAAACTGAGTGACACTGATTGATATTCGCACACCTGAAAGACGTAGAAAAATGAGGATTTGCCATATTAACTTGTTAAAAGCCTACCACCCACGCCAGTCTCACCCTGAACGTGAGGAAATGACAGTGAAACCTGCCGTTGTCCCACTTGCATTTGTGACTGGAGAGTTGGAGACTGACGAGGATGGTTTAATTTTGCGTAATACTCCGCAACAGTGTGCTTTATTGCCCAATTCATAGAAATTACGAGAGTTGCCTACATTATTGAGTCATCTGCCTCATACCCAAAAAGAAGATATTGAACAACTGGTTAGAATGTATCCGAATCTTTTTGGTGATACCCCGAGTCAAACCACAGTAATACAACATGATATTGATGTGAATAATGCTGCTCCAATTAAACAGCATCCCTATCGCGCCAATGCTGTGAAAAGGGAGCTGATGAGAAAAGAGGTGAATTATCTCTGTAAAAATGGTCTTGCAGTACAAAGCTGCAGCCCATGGAGCTCGCCTTGCTTACTTGTCCCCAAATCTGATGTCTCTTTTCGTTTTTGCACTGATTACCGTAAGATCAATGCTGTGACAGTGCCCGATAGTTACCCCTTACCGCGGATGGAAGATTGCATTGACAATTTAGGTGCCGCTCGGTTTGTAACTAAATTGGACTTGTTAAAAGGTTATTGGCAAGTGCCTTGATGCCTCGTGCCTCAGACATATTTGCATTCGTTTCCCCAGATTACTTTATGCAGTACCGAGTTATGGCTTTTGGGCTCCGCAATGCGCCTGCCACGTTTCAACGTTTGGTCGCTACTGTAGGGTGTGCCTGGGTGTAATGCGTATCTGGACGACTTGGTGATCTATTCAACTAATTGGCCGGAGCATATGTCTCAGTTGAATTCTGTGTTTGACCGGTTGTCAAAAGCCAATTTAACATTGAACCTGGCGAAATGTGATTTTGCTAAGGCAACCATTACATATCCTGGAAAACAGGTTGGGCAGGGGCAAGTCCGTCCCGTTGCCGCTAAAGTTTCAGCCATTTCAAATTTTCCTGTTCCTACTACCCGGCATCAATTGAGGCGATTCTTAGGGATGGCCGGATATTATCGTGGGTTTTGCAGAAACTTCTCAAGTGTGGTAAGTCCTCTTACAAGTTTGTTCAGCCCCTCGCAACAGTTTAAGTGGTCTGTGGAATGCCAACATGCATTCGACAGTGTGAAAGCACTGCTGTGCAGCGCTCCAGTACTCGCAACCCCAAATTTTGATCTGCCATTTAAGTTGGAGGTTGATGCTAGTTCTGTGGGGGCTGGGGCAGTCCTATTGCAGGAGGACACAGATGGAATAGACCACCCGATTTGTTATTTTTCCCGCATATTTGATAAACACCAATTTAATTATCACTATCGAAAAAGAGGCTCTTGCATTACTTATGGCACTCCAAAATTTTGAAGTGTATATGGGTTCTAGTTCACTCCCAGTTGTCATTTATACTGATCATTACCCACTTGTTTTCCTATCAAGAATGTATAATCAGAACCAGAGGCTGATGCGCTGGTCTCTGATTGTACAAAATTATAACCTAGAGATTCAACATAAGAAAGGGACAGACAACATTGTAGCTGACACCTTGTCTCGATCTGACAT
>JAAGKR010003405.1:5955-26820 GCA_011419295.1 Clarias macrocephalus | reverse complement strand
ATCATTACCCACTTGTTTTCCTATCAAGAATGTATAATCAGAACCAGAGGCTGATGCGCTGGTCTCTGATTGTACAAAATTATAACCTAGAGATTCAACATAAGAAAGGGACAGACAACATTGTAGCTGACACCTTGTCTCGATCTGACATTTACAAACATGTTTAAAAATGTTTGTTCTTAACGGAGGGGGTGTTACATTCCAGAACATATTTGGGTGGTTGTTTTGGTTGTCTGTTGCCCTTTTTCTTTTATTTCAGGGTTCTAAGTGGTTCCATCCATCGTTGCTGCTTCTGATTGGTTGGCTTAAGTTTCATTATATCAACCAAACCCGTCATTCCACCCTTCTGATTGGCTGCTGAACATCTTGGTACTTCAACCAATCTTCATCCACCAGCTAGTTTTTAAGAAACTGTTTCAGGACTTGGAGGCAGTCTTGGGCCACACTTGCTTTGGGAGACTGGTTCAGGGAAGGAAGCCACGTGGCATACATTTCACAATCTAGGTAACTTACTGTCTAGAGATACACTAGGAAAGAGGGTGCGTGCCAACCTATGTATCCCTTTTGAGTTAGGTAGTGTAGCCAGCTAGGGTGTTTTGTTTATCTTATTTATTTATTTTTAGAGGAGATTAGATGGGTGGGAAAATTGTGTTTAGTTAGCCTGGGTTTTGGGTTTATTTTCAGCCGTACCCATTGCCAGTCTTTCTATTAGTGCCAATTCTTTTCATTTCAAAACATTTCACTTGGTACTACTTCTTTTGTTCCTCATGTAAATAAACATCATTTGTTATCAAAGTATTTGGTTTGTCATCACTTTGGTTGCTACCCGTGCTGGGAATTCAACTTGCCACTGTCTCACAAATTTAAATGTGCGACCCGTATACCCCTATACCACCAAGGGTCGTAGCAGTCCTATTTGTTCTTTCCACTATACCTGATGATTGTGGATGATAAGGAATGTGGAAATGCCAGGATCTTGAAAGATATTTACACAAATTCTGTGTTACCTGTGATGTAAAAGGTGTTCCTTTATCTGAGTCAGTAGCATGAGGCACGCCATAACGAGGTATTATTTCTTTTGCTAGGACTCGGGTCACCACCTTTGTATTCTCTCGAGCACACGGGAAAGCTTCCACCCACTTAGAAAACTTGTCGACCAAAACCAGAAGATATTTGAATGAGCCACATGCAGGTATATGCGTAAAATCAATTTGCCATTCTGCAAACGGGGCAGTAGGTAACGGAAGACTTTTGTGTTTACCTAAACCTTTTGTCACGTTATTCTGAGCACACACCAAACATCTAGATATTAATGAATCAATTGTTCCAAGCATGTTGACTGTACAAAAGAGTTTTTTCCATATCTTCCTTAACCCCCCTTCGTGCGCGGTGTGTAATACCGTGAAACTCGCGCACGAGGAACGGAAGACAGTGAGACGGCAGGTACAAACGGCCATCAGCACAATACCATAAACCATCAGAAGCAACATAGGCACCAAAAAGCAGAATCATTTGGTGTGGCTAAAGCTTGTTAAGACAATAAATCTAAATCGGGACTCAAAGAGCTAGCGAGGAAACATGTATTAATCACATCAGTATCAGAGTCAGGAAAGAAATTCTGTTTTCGGGCTACTTCTTTAACAATACGATCAGCTAGCGAATTATCTTGCACTTCCGTAGAGTCACCAGAGGAATGAGCCTTAGTTTTTACAATAGCGAGAATATGAGGAAGATGGCATGGGTCTATTAAATCTTGAACAAGAGAAAAATGAGAAATAGGCTTACCCTCAGCAGGACGAAAACCCCTGGATTGCCAGATGCGGCCGAAGTCATGAGCAATACCAAAAGCGTAGCGTGAATCAGTGTATATAGTGATATCTTTTCCTTCAGAAAGAACACAAGCATGGGTTAGAGCAACCTGAGCGGCCTGAGCAGACGAGAAAGGGAGAGAGTAAGCTTTCACAGTGGTATTTGGTAACGCACACACAGCATAACCACAGAGAAATTTCCCATCATACGGTTTTGAACAGGAACCACCTACAAACAGACTTTCACCAGTCATTAACGGGGTAGAAGACAGATCAGGACGTAAACTAGTGGAGTGAATAATCTCTGAGCAACAGTCTATTAGCGTGTCATCCTGTGCATTGATCAAACGCGCCAGAGCATGTCCGAGGGTGTCAAAAGAAGAGGTGGATTTTATCTCTAAGTTACTTGTAGAACAAAGGATAATCTCATACCCAGACCGTCTCTGAGCCGTCATGTGTTGTGTTTGAAGGTTCTGTAGCACTTGTTTCACCTGATGTGGCGAATACAAAATAAAAGGATGAGAGAGAAAAATTTTCTCAGCATCTTGTACCATCACCGAACAGGTGGCCACAGCCCTGAGACAGGCAGGCAAACCTTGTGGCCACAGCATCTAAAGTTTTAGATAAGAAAGCACATGGTCTCATTTCACCCCCCCCCCCCCCCACGCTCCTGTGCCAACACAGCAGAAGCGGTGCCCCCGTGCTCACAGGTTTATAGATGGAACGGTTTTTCATAGTTAGGCAGGCCCAGTGCTGGAGTGGAGCTTAGGGCCTTTTTCAGTTCTTTGTATGCCTCAATCATGTCAGCAGTCCATGTCAGAGGCTGTTGGAGTGGATCATTGTGTGAGATGGCTGTCCTGATGCGTTTGTCATAGAATGAGCAGTCAGGAATCCACTGACGACAGTAGTTGACCAGTCCCAAGAAGGCCATGAGAGCATGTTTAGTGCTGGAATGTTTAGTGTCGAGAATAACCTGAATTCGTTCCTTTGAGAGCCGTTTTTGGCCTTGGGAGAGTTCAAAACCCAGGTATTTTACAGTGTCTTTGAAAAACTGTAATTTAGTCTTTGATACCTTGAAACCCTTCTGCAGACAGCAGGCGAAGCAGCGGACACCAGTAAATCATCTGCGTACAATAGGACAACAGAATCAGTGGGGAGAGTTAGATCACCAAGTGCATCTCTTACTATAGCTGAAAAAACAGCCGGTGTCAATAAAACCCTGCCGAAGACGAGACCAGGTGAATTGTCGCCCGCTGTGGGTGAAGGTGAACAATGGCTGTGTCTGCTCTTCTACAGGAACACTGAAGAAGGCAGAGCAAAGATCAATAACAGAGAAATGCGAATGATGACAAGGTATAGATAAGACAATGGACTGCACAACAGGCGCAAATATGTCATTTATTTTTCTCAAATCTTGTGTAAATATCCATGTACCATCAGGTTTTGCCACTGGATTAACAGGTGTGTTGTAAGAACTTACACATGGTTTAACGACACCCTGCTTGAGCAGTGAGCTTAAAATCTCATCAATTCCCGAGGCTTTGGCCTCGGAGAGTGGATATTGCTTGATGTAATGTTTCAATTTAGCCTCATAAGGAACGCAACTAACCCCACCTCATCCTTATGTTCAGCCCACAGACTGCTTGGCACACATTCAAGGGTAGCAGGAAGAGAGCTGTTCTGTGAAGAGAGGAAGCAATTATTTACACACATATTCGTGAGGTGTGAGAAAGGACCTGACTCAGGCACTTCAACAGTGAGTTTGGCGCCGGAAAAAGTCAAAGACGTGTAGGCTACTCATTAAATCACGTCTTAAGAGATTAAAAGGACAATCAGGCATACAGACAAAAAGGTGAGAGAAATGAATTCCCTCGTCTGAAGGACATGTTACAGTTAACTGCGGAGTGAAATAATTTGAGCAACCCCTTCAATTCCCACAGAGAATTTTATTCGAGAGCGGTCCCTCATACACATGACCCAAAGATCACATAGTAGCTCCTGTATCCACCAAAAAAGAGTATACAGAACCATCTATACACAATTCTATAAAGGGCAACTCATTAGCCTGAGGTGACTCTAAAGTACAAAGTACTTTTATATTACTCTCCACAAACAGACATGCTACTTGTTTACTTTCCATTAATTTCACCAGCTCCTTCCATTGTTCTCACACGCTCGCCCAACCTTTTAACAGTCATCGTAGAATGATCTGACAATTGAAACTTTAAAATCTTCATGACTTCTGGTTGACAATTATTCAATAAGGAAAAGTGGGTTAGGGTTTGCCTCAGGCAGGAGTATACCACCCAAAAGGGTCCAGGTCTCTCGGAACCTCTCGAGAAACGTAGACGTATTCTCGTTCTTTTCTTGTCTACAGTTACCTGTGACAGATCCTGACTAGCTTGTTGACGTGCAAGAAGATAAGTAGTTAGCTCACCTTTTAATGTTTTCATAGCCTCATTAGAATTTCCGCAAAGAAAGTCATATTCCTTCCTTTTTTTTCTTCCCCCTCCTTCTATGTCTTCATGTTTCACCACTACAGTCCATTTGTCTGTTTCAGGGTTTAAGCATTTTACTGTCTTTATCAATTCAGCCTCATCATACCCATCTCCCAAAACCGATTGCAAAATAAAGCGATAATCCGCACCCACAAGCTGACAATGCCTGGAAGCCTTTATCAGCATATCAACAAAATGCAAAGGTTTGTTGTGAGAAGGGAGCATCTTAATAATGTCCTTCAGCATGCTTACGGATGGTGGAAGGATTTTTGGACCCTTTGGTCCCATGGAGAAAACAAACGCTGTGTTTTCTTGTCAAGGCTTGGGGTAAGACCTCTCATCCGGACCTTCATTGTCTGGAATATCATCATCCTCACCATCAGTATCCTCAGGATCATCTGAAAGAGGGCAATCAGGAGTTTGTCCCGACACTCTCTTGGGAGTCTTTTCCTTTCCTGAGGAACCCCCTTCCATCGAAGGTTGGCACGCGCTGGGTACGGGGGAGACAGGCACAGATGGGCAGCTCACAAAAGGATTAGTGGGATTCAAATTAGGATAAATTTTCTCAATAATTGGTTGGTTAGATGCTAATGTTACTGTGTCAGCGTAATATGGAGGAAGGATCGGAAAGATTGAGTTGACGGGCGGCTTGAATTTAGTTTTGGATGTGACCTTTGGAATCTTTTTCTTCTGTATTTTAGTTTCTAAAGTAGTTAAAAGTACCTACGCATGGATAGGTTAGAAATTGAGATTGTGGTTCCGTCCACCCTGATAAATTATCAAGCCAAGGTGTAGGTAAGTGAGTCCACACCTATTCATCCAGTCACGCGGAACCTCTTCTAGGTCTGGCTTTGGATAAGTAGTTGTGTTTTTATTACCCATTTTTAAGATAGTGAATTGACCCGCGACAGAAAAAAACAATATCTTCAACAAATAACACACGGTACTTCAACAAAGACAACAAGGAGTGGGCAACAGAATACAGCTTCCACACTTGTGCTTCAGTTCCAGGAACATTTCAGAAGCAGCTGCGCGCGCTATAGCCATAAAAAAGCCTCAAGACAATCTTCCCCTTTACGTACGTGGTCCTGATACCAAGAACCAGGGAAGTGTGCTTGCTCTATACTTATAGAGAAAAAAAATAAAAAGCAGCACTCACCTGATTAGTGGTACCCCGGACAGAGCCCCTAAATTGTAAGGATTTCTTGTTTATTTGGTAGACCCCCTTTGATCTACTCAGTGCTCTTCTCGTATTCTGCTGACCCACCTGGATCCAGGGAACCCCTCAATGAAACACACACAAGTCGGTGCTCAGTGAGACATTCAAAGTTTATTGTGGAAGACAGAAGTATATATACACATACACACACACAAGCATAAAAGGAGGGTACAGGAGTGGTTACATCTGGTCTGGAATGGTTCTAAAAGATAACGTGGAGAAGAATAGGAGGTTTTGAGAGTTGTTCTAAGTTAGGAGCCTCCAACGTTTTTTACGACCTGAACATAGATTAGACTCAGGAATATGTTTGCTGATAGTGCAGCATGTCGAGGTCATAAAAAATTCTGATACACAAAGAACAATTGTGAAACACAAAAAAAATAATATTCCCTACAGGTGCAATGCTCCAGGATCAGCTCACCAAACGACAGAGAGGCAGGGGACATCAAGCTCAACACCCAATCTCTAGTCCGCCCCAGAGGGGGCCCAGAATCTCCAGTCCGCCTCAGTGGAGGCCCAGAATCTCTAGTCCGCCTCAGTGGAGGCCCAGAATCTCCAGTCCACCTCAGTGGAACTCTCTGCCTGTCTAAGACGCCAGCGAGAGAGAGAGAAAGTGAGAGAGACACGCATCATTTTAGCGTGTGCTATGTTAAAGAACAATATGTTTGTTTGTGGAATGGTTATCTTGGTAATTATATACACTTTGCTTTAACTGGGTTCCTTTCAGAAGCATTCAAGGAGAACAAGAGTCTCAACAAAGAAAATGCTCCAGGGTCTCCATCAGCACCACCACATCATCAGTCAGGTTAGCACCAGCCCATGAGCAAGCTCAAGCCCACCTCTCAACATTCAGAGAGAGACAAATCTCAAATGTTTTAATACATTTTTTGTTTCCATTAGATACTAAGCAGATTTAGGTGTTACGGACTATTCCTGTAGCCCTTACATATAGTAAGCAACCAATTTTCCTTTTTCATCTTTTTTTCATAAAATTTTTCATCTCCTTTTGACTGATTCTTTTCACTGGAAGATTGTCAATGCTGGGTTTGATTGTCACAATCATTTAGTCTTTGTTTGCCCGATTTTGCTGGTGACTATTATATTGTGTAAATTGTAAATTTATTGCACAATAAAAACTGTAAATTGTTTTTTGCACATTTATGTTCCATTTATGTATTTATTTTTAATGCATGGGCTCGATTTACAAATTAGTCGTAAACTAATATTATTAATATCGTTAACCTGCTGGTTTTACTGTTGTGGTGGACAGAGGTCAGTATGAACACTGACTGGTCTCAGGTGGTGTTTGTTGTGGCTTATGTTAATTGAGGATTTTTGATATGTTCAATAAAGCTATAATATTTTTCATTTGTGTTTCATGCATCTCATTTATATCTGGATTTAATCTCATTATGGTCTTGTATATGGTTCATTTGCATAAGCATATTGTAAAAAAAAATAAAGAAAAATAAAAAAATAAAGAAATATAAAAAAAAATAAAGAAATGCCCCGATCAGGATTTTTGGGGCCGATCACCGATCTCTAATCACTAGTCATCTAGTAATCACTAATCTCTAATCATGTAGCATTATTTATTGAACTACTGTATATCTAACAACAATGTAAAAGTAATAATTGAAATTACAAGAAGAAGAAATTGACAACTGTATTTATTGGCAAGCAACATGTGCAACACGTCACCTTAAAACATAGCAGCCTGTGCTAGGTTAGTAATTGGGGACAGCTTAGAGCTTGACAAATACAACTTTCCTATAGATTGTATAAAATTAAATTAAATAATGGACAAGTAGGACGCGAGTCGGCGGAAGTTCTGCAAGGTCCGCAAGCATCTGCGAGGATGGTTTAATTTTTTGCACGGAAAGATGGAAACGTAATCACAGCGTCAAAACTCGCAGTGAATCATGATGAATCGTACTAACGGCCACCGAACAAAACTGTGTAGGTGAGAGAGGGGAATTACAGACAGCTGAGTGAGTGGCGGTGCGCGAGTTGCTGAGCTCTCCCGCTATCTTAGCGCTAGATAACTTTGAAAACTGCTTGTGTTCCTTTATGTGACTAACCTTCAAATGTCTGATGAGGTTCGTGGTGTTAAAATGCTTTGGGAGTTTCCCGCCTCGTGGAATTGGCTTGTTACACAGGTTGCAGATTGCTAATGTATTGTTTTTTTCACACAACACGTAGAATTGCCAGACCGGTGAAGTCATTTTAGCAACGCGCCAAAAAATTGTCTCGCGAGTTTTGCGTCATCTGATTGGCTTTTCTATATCGGCCATTATAAAAACTGCCGATAAAACTTCCCTAAGCGATTATCGGCCGATTATGATCAGTGACCGATCAATCGGAGCACCCCTAATATATTAAATCAAATTCAATATATTATGAAGTAAATTGTTAAATATAAAATTACATAAAGATATATATTTAAATATATTTCTCAATATATGAAAAGCAGCAATTCCTTATGTATTTTTCAATATATTGTAATATATTAATACAATATATTATTCAGTTTATTGTAAATATATTTAGATCAGAACAGTAAATCATTCAATATATTGACAGTTAATATATAGAGAAATATATATATTTTTTGGGTAAGGGCCCCCCTGGCTAAAAATACTTGACCATACCATCCCCCTTGAATTTTTTTTTACAATTCAGCCACTGAGCACGCCCACTGAAGCTTTATTTATTCATTTACAGGGTGTCACCACTAGATGGTGCTTTATTCTCTAGAACATGTTACCACAAGCCAGAAAAAAAATAATAATAAATAAAATCACATGTTTTTTACACCCCACCCCAGCTGGACTATTTGACAGTTTAATGGACTCGTTATTCGGGGTAAGTGGTGACTTGTAAGTGGTGTTTGGATTAGTTTAGAGTTTATTTGCCAGTTTTTTTATTTTTTTTATCTGCCGTTTTGAATATCACTGGCAGCACCAACAGAGGTCAGATGTTACTTTAGATAACTGAATGGTCTGTTTACCAAGTCTGGAGTTAACATTACAGCTTACTGTCAGTGTCACAAACTCACAATGTCACTCCTCTTTCCTTCAAAAAGATGCTAAAACTTCAGAAATACTATCAATGCCGCTATTAAAAATGCTGCACTACCCAAGAAACTTATAAGAAGAGTGGTTGTGTTCTCTGAAAATGCCTTCAGAATCTGACTGAGTGTTGTCTGGATTTAGATAAATTCAGCATTTATTTATTTATATATTTTTGGGTAAGAGTTAATCTGCAGGTGATTTCTGTGACTGGAATATAATGTGATGCACCCATGAGAGACACAAGCTGACCTTTTGGAGCTACTGGAGGAGTGTGATCAAGCTGTTGAGGGTGCTGTAGTACCCGAGGGCCTGCGTGACAGTGCAACAGCTTTAGAATGATGTTTGGTCAGTATAAATAAATGTTTTGGGTTTTAAGAACTCCATTAGAAAAGCAAAGGCAAACTAATGAGGAGTTTAGTGAATGTATTGAATATTACATGGTGCTAATTGCTCTATGTTTAAAAAAAAATTATATTGTTTTGGTGGGGAGAGGTTCTTTCGACAAATGTGTGTGTGTGTTAAAGCCAACTGAGAAATGCAGGAGGGCACACAGACACACCTCTCCACCCACAAACACACGCTTACATGTTGCACTTTAATTGTTGTCTTGTAAATTGTTTATTAAACCTATGAACACAGCTGTTCAGAAGCAGTCCTAAACACAATGGTCTATTATTGTATTTAATTAAAATATACCAATACATTAATTACGGACTTTGTTACACCATGACAACAAAAGGATCAGTCTTGCTGAAGGATCTGATGAAGCTTGTCTCTATTACACGGAGACTTTGATACGTTCATAGTAAATTGGCCACAGACATTTTTATTTTTATTTTAAGTTAATAAGCAATATTTAAAATAAAGCAACCCAGGAAGTAAGTGTTTTGATGCATTACAGTACTGTGTATAAACAAGTGCCCTAACAGACATGGCTACAGTGTACAGTACAAATGGAGAGTATCGGGATTGGAAAATGACTGAGAATACCTCATTTACAAGACAAAAGACGGTCAGAGGTGTGAATGCGGATCTCTGCTTTGCCATTTGGTGTGTGTGTGTGTGTTTGTGCTTTAGGTTCCTATGGGTGCATTCTTAAATTCAGTCTTTCTGAATTGGGATAATAATGTTACAAGAACAATTAAACACTTGATCATTTGCATCTGTGCTATTTTGTGTTAAGGGAATTTTCACACTGGCGTCCCGCCACACTTGAGGTAACATTTAAACGCATATAATAAGATATACAGGATGATCCTTTCACATTAGCTCACTGTAAAGTTCACTTGGAAGGTTCCTCATGTCTGCTCACTTTAAGGCCTCAGATCATTTCACTGTTCTAAAGAGTAGAATGTGATGAACTCAAGTGTTGTGCTTATGTACGGTAGGTAGACGAGGGGAGTGTCTCTTACCGCCGCGATCACGGCCGTGACAAAACGACAGCGGCCAAAACAAATCAGTCGCATTTCAAAGTAATTCGTGAAATGACTGCCAGGTGGCGCAAAGTGACATTTTCCGTCGTCTCGGTTTTAAAATATAAAAAAGTCATAAAAAAGTAAAAACAATATGTTGTTTCGAAGAAATACTACAATGATGGTAATTTCCACATACAACAAGCATGAAAAATCTGAACCAGAGCTATTGATATTTGCTATACAATAATGAGTAAAAAAAATATGAAAAAAACATTGAAGTTGAACATTGAAATGCTGTGTTGTTTCTGTAAACAAATTGTTGGGTTGTTTATGCTGGGTCAAAATTCTGGGTTATTTTGGGTACTTTAAACACATTGTTGGGTTTCTCATGTTGGGTCAAATGAGATGTAGTGAGTCATTTACAAATGAACACCTGGTTGGGTTATTTTGACCCAACAGTTGGTTTTTTTCTTTATTATCTGGTTTCTCCAAATGGCAGCCTGCAAAATGTTAGAAATATTATTGTTATTGGGTTACAAGTTGTCACGGTGTGTGCCTGTGATGGGCGTGCGCCCAAATCAATATCACTCCTTGCTCACTAGCTAGGCGGCCTCTCAGGCTAGTGTGGCCAAACCAATATCACTCCTCGCTCACTAGCTAGGCAGCCTCTCCTTCTGCTGGTGCGCGAAGGAGCAGGGCTGCGGAATTAGGCACGGCTGGTGAGCTCCCGCCGCTAATGATCCCGGGCTTCTCCCCACGCTATAAAACACAGCAGGGAGTGTAGCTCGAGGTCTGTTGGGGAAACTTGACTTTTGTACGTAGTCTAATCAGCGATCAGCCGCACGCATAAAGTTACAGAATGCGTCGGGGGAAAAAACAGCAAGGAGACTGCCTCTGGCCATTTTAATAATTCATTGAGAAATTAGTGATTTCTTTGGATTCAGCTGTACACTGTAAACCCAATTAAGTTGGCAAAACTTAAAAATATTATAAATAATAAATAAAAATATTTGAGGTAATCAGTTACATCAATTTTTTTAAGTAATGATGTTTCCAATTTTAAGTAAACAGAACTATCAATTTTAAATTTGTTGAACTTGTTGCAAATCAAATAAATGGACAATCCAGACAATCCAGACAATCTGGCACAGGAATTGAACCCGAGCCTTTCGCATGACAGCCGAAACACCTACCACAGAGCCACCAGTGCGCTATAGTTTATGTTGGTGGAACAAATTTGTTCAGCTAACTTGAAAAGAGTCATTTCTACAAACTCATAAATGCCAAAAAGTTCTGAATAATCAAAAAGGTATATTAATTTGACCTAAATGCAATTATTTAAGTTAACAGTATTCAGTGTGTTTAATTACATTGAGCATTAGGGTTTACAGTGTAGTGATGAAGATAATCATGTTTTAGGGTTACTGTGTCTGCTTTATAATGTCAAAAAACATTCAAATCCCCAGGTGTGAATCAGCTGTTCTCACCTATACATTCAGAGAAACTGAAATGTGCCCCTCCCCACTTTGAGACTCCCTTGGATCTGAGGCTCTTCTGAAGACCTGCTTCAGGCCTCTTTTTAAATTTGTGTAAATTTCATCTTCTGGATTCCAGATTCTAAAATTGACATTGTTACTTTTTTTAATCTCTGGAATGGAAGAAATTGAGATTTTCCTTATCATAACATGAATTGTATTGTTTTAATCACTCTATACACAATTTTTTTGGTATTTTTTAAAATAAAATATAAAAATTTTATGTTTTATAAAAATGAAAAAAAAAAGAATAGACTATTTGTATTTTTCATTTGTGAAATAGCATAAAAAATCATTGTATAGTGTATATTGTGTATAGAGTGATTAAAAACAATACAAGGCATGTTATGATGAGGAAACTTTCCATCTCTTCCACACTGACTGACTGAAGTGACTAACTTTTGTCAGCAGAGCCGCTGTTTTACTGAATAATCCATGACTTTTCATGAATTGTAAGAGCTATTGACACCTCTCTATAATTCATTGATAAATTAGTAATTTCTTTGGTTTCGGCTTTAGTTATGAAGGTGATCATGTCATCTCAGCTGTGGATCGCCTATAATTCATTTTTCGAATTACATTGTCTAAAATCTTTTTCCATTATTTTATATAAAAGGAGACATTTTGCTTTTTATAAGTATATACAGTACAGACCAAAAGTTTGGACACACCTTCTCATTCAAAGAGATTGAATTTGTATTATGGCAAGAAAAAAGCAAAGAATGGCAAGAGAAAAGTAAAGAAAAATGAGGACATCATTACTTTAAGAAATGAAGGTCAGTCAGTCCGAAAAATTGGGAAAACTTTGAAAGTGTCCCCAAGTGCAGTCACAAAAAGCATCAAGCGCTACAAAGAAACTGGCTGACATGCGGACCGGCCCAGGAAAGGAAGACCGAGAGTCGCCTCTGCTGCGGAGGAGAAGTTCATCCGAGTCACCAGCCTCAGAAATCGCAGGTTAACAGCAGCTCAGATCAGAGAGCAGGTCAATGGCACACAGAGTTCTAGCAGCAGACACGTCTCTAGAACAACTGTTAAGAGGAGACTGTGTGAATCAGGCCTTCATGGTAGAAGATCTGCTAGGAAACCACTGCTAAGGACAGGCAACAAGCAGAAGAGACGCGTTTGGGCTAAAGAACACAAGAAAGGAAACTAGCTGAATGAGAAGGTGTGTCCAACTGTTTGGTCTGTACTGTATTTTTCACATCTGTGAGGCAAGTATACACAGAGTTTCGGTTCATTTTCTGACACGTTCAAGTTAGCGCACCCTGTTTACTTTCATTATTTAAAAAAAATCATTTGAAGTTGAATTCATTTGAAAAAGGTTTTTTTGTCATTGTGAGTGCACTTAAATAGAAGTGGAGTCTTATAAAGGCTTGTTCAGACGCTGTCCTCTCGCGGAGATCAAAGGGCGGCATTCCCCTTTTTAAAGTCTCTGGGGCGCGTCACATCGCCCTGCTCGCGTGCCACCCTCCTTAGTAAAATCCACCGCGCGCTGCTTTTTAAAGTCCAGTTTCCCCAACAGACACTGAGATATACTTGCTGTGTTTTATAGCGCAGAGAGAAGCTCGGGATCGATAGCTCACCAGTCGTGCCTAGTTAGGCGGCCCCACTCCTTTGCACACCTGCAGAAGGGGAGGCCGTCTACCTAGTCAGTGAGGAGCGATATTGATTTGGGTGCACGCCCATCACTGGCACACGCCGTGACACAAGTATACATTTACTTTGCTTAAATTCGATGCAAATAAGAAACGGCTATATGTATTACTATAATTTTAGTACTGTTATTGTAAACAGCCTACTGAATTTCATTCTCATAATACCGCGAAAAACACAAGTGGGGCTGAATGACAACAACATCTGCTTACGCAGTAGCACGTCCTGACAATGTTTTAATTTTATGGTCATTTACTTTCATTTATTTTGGTTTTATCTACTACAAAAAAAAAACAAAAAAAAAACACAAAATATAAAATGACCCAAAACCCTACATGCGCAGCCATTCTAATTACACATGATAAAATCTAAAGGCTCACTGTGTTAATGTTTACTTTGCTTAAATTTGATACTAATAAAATTGTATTCTACATTTGTACTTTACTTTTAGTACTGTGATTATGAATTTGTTTAACTACAATGTTACACTTGTTTTATCCCCTACTACGTGCAGCTCTAAAGGAGCTGCGGCTCATTAATCCTTGAGAGAATGAACTAAGGTCTGACGTGTCGGTCTATAGTTATATAGCGCCACTCAGTGGTAAAAGCCAGCAAATGCATACTGTCGCTGTGAGGCGCGACAATGAATGTAGAATACCGCTCGTCTACCATCTGTAGCTATTAGAGTTACAGCTACTTTACTCTCTACTCATATTTTATGTATAACCTTCATGTATATTCTTCAACACATCTCAGAGACACTTATAAAAACTGAGATGCTGAACAGCCACATAAGCTCCACACACAATTTCAGGTTATCTGTGATTGCTATGACAAAATTTAAATGTTGGAAAAATTTTAATTTGTACAAGCTGTTATGGTTGCAACTTTCACCTAATTTCTTGCTTTTATCCTTTCTTGCAGACAGGCACTGGAGAAAACACAGACTGAGATCTCTGACAGTAGCACAAGACCAGCTAACAACAGAAGAAAGAGACAAAACCTGACGTGCAAGAGCAGGAGACTCATAATGCCTGCATGAAATCTCACATTTAGATGGAGGAGCACTGACTACAGATACAGAGGAAGGAACATCAAGGGATCGAATAGGATTTTGATGCAGACGATGGACCAACTGTTGTCTTAAGTCCATCAACATACACCCTCTTGCCATGCAAGTACCAGTAAATATAAAAATATGCTACATTTTAATGTTTATATTTTTTCTCCTATTTGACAGATACCTTTGTTACGAAATGTACTTAATTTTTTTTATTTAATAACGTTTAATAAAACATTTTGCACTCTATCCAGTACTTTGTCTCTATTCCAAATCCCCCACACTCATCTTGGATCTGTCATGCACATGACTGAACGGGATGAATCCAGGCACGAATAATGACAGTAACGTGATCCGGGGGCGTGGTCGGGAAGCATAAGCAGGGGTCGAACACTGTGAAATCAGAACAAACACCGGGAAATCACTGGAACGAAGAAAACGAAACCAAGATGAAAGACAAAATCGTAAATCCAGGGGAGAAGCGTGGGTCGAAACCAGAAGATCAGATAGCAGACTGAACAAACCAAATCGAAAGGCGAAAATCAAAAACGAAAAAAAAAAAACAAAGCAAGGTCGTAAACATGAAGACAATGAAAGTAAACGCAAGAGAATCGAGGTATAAACACAGGATTTAAGCAGTGTGCAGTGCTTAATGGACTTGAAACGAGACGGCATAGTTGGGACATGTGGAAGGTCGGGTTGATTCGCTGCATGGTTGAGGGGAGCAAGAGCTTGACAGCGCAGGGGTTGATAACCTTGGTAATCGTGAAAGGGCCTACATAGCGGGGGGAAAGTTTACGGGAGATGGTTTTGAGAGGAAGATCCTTAGTGAAGAGCGTAACCCTTTGTCCTATTTTATATTTAGGGGCCTGGGAGCGTTTACGGTCTGCTTGTTCCTTGTAGAACTTGCTGAGTCGTAGCAGGCTCTTCCTGGCTTGGGCTCAGGTTCTCTTACAATGGCGGACAAAAGCTTGGGCGGACGGCACGCTGACTTCCTGCTCCTGAGATGGGAACAAGGGTGGTTGGTATCCCATGCAGCACTGGAAAGGGGACAGACCGGTAGATGATGAGGTCTGGGAGTTGTGGGCAAGGTATCCAAGGTAAGAACTCGGTAACATCCTTAGCGGCCATACACATCAGGGCAATTTCGAGGGACTAATTCTTTGTTAGATTGAGGGTGGAAACCAGACAACAGGCCATGGTCATGATGCAGGTGTGGCTGGCAGAGGAACGTAGCCCAGTGACGAAGTCCAGGGCAATGTTGGACCAGGGGCGGTGAGGGATGGGAAAAGGTCTAAGGAGGCCGACTGGCGCCATGTTGACATTTTTGAACCTTATGCAAACGTCACATGCTGAAACAAAGCTAGAGACGTCTTCCTTGAGGGTGGGCCACCAAAACCACTGCTGGGCTAGCGCCAGGGTTCTGGCACAGCCAGGGTGGCAGGAGAGTTTCGAGCTGTGGGCCCACTCCAGGACCTGAGAACGCAGAGTGAAGGGAACGAAGAGGCGGTTAGGAGGCACGTTGCTTGGCCTTGGCTCATGAGAAAGAGCTTGCTTGACTCTAGTTTCAATGTCGAGCTCGGCCACGGCGAGCAAACAGGAGGGCGGCAAAATAGTTTTGCATGTGGCAGGGTCTTGTGTGGTCATAAATTGTCTCGAAAGAGCATCCGGTTTGGTGTTTTTAGATACTGGTCGGTAGGAGAGGGTAAAATTGAACCACGGGAAGAAGAGTGACCACCTGGCCTGGCGAGAGATGAGCCTCTTGGCGCTCCGTAGATACTCGAGATTCTTGTGGTCGGTTCACACTAGGAAGGGGACCGCCGTTCCTTCTAGTCAGTGTTTCCATCTCTCCTGAACTGCCAGTGATCCAGACTCCGTCTGCCCTCTGGGCCTGTCTAACTCATCCTGGAGTCCTGCTTCTGGTTGGATATCTCGTCACATGGAGCCCCGTGTGGTCTGCCTGGGATGCGTGTGGTGACTGGGGACGGTTCCACTTTTCCACGAAGACTGTCCTGTCCTCGACTGATGCAGACGGCTGTTCTCTGGGTACCTGTGACTCCAGTCGCTCCACTCGATAGTTCAGGACTGGAGTTTCCTTCAGTCTAGCTGAGTCTATAGGAACAAACTGGACTCTTTTTAATTTAAACACATCTCCTGTTACACTGAAATTCCAGTCTCACACAGTATTATGCTGATCAATCCTTGCTATCCGTTTTCACCTGCTGAGTCTGGTTCCTCTCAAGGTTTCTTCCTATTACCATCTCAGGGAGTTTTTCCTTGCCACCATCGCCCTCGGCTTGCTCATCAGGGTCTATCTGACCATTTTGATTCATACGCATTCACATTTCATACAAACTTACTTCTTTTGATTGTGTAAAGCTGCTTTGCGACAATGTCAATTGTTAAACGCGCTACACAAATAAAATTGAATTGAATTAATATATTCACAGCATCATGAATTTCACAGTCTATTGTCGAATCAACTCTTTTTACAGTTCATGAATGATACTAGAGTGGTCAAAAATCTTTAGTGCCCAGCAGTCTGCAAGCTGCACATGGTGCACTAGGTGGCCTCAAGGCTGTTTTGCTATTCTCCAACCTTTACATGCTCCATTCACTTGTTAGTCACTAAACAACAGATCTATCTCTGGCCCTGGTGTGAAGGAGATGCCGTTAAAGTAACAACAGTGTCACTTTCCACACTGCGCTGAAGTTTGGTGCACTGGATTTGTTTATCCCTCTTCATTGTTGCTGTGCTTCCATGATACTGTGAGTGTTGGTTAATTATTTCACTTTATTTTATTATTTCAGATGTAGCACCCGTCCCATGTAGCTAGTATTCGGCGCCAATTATAAAAGGTGTTGTAGTAATATGGGCGGGCCCTGGATTCTTTGTAGGGGTATTTAACTGCAGTAGCCTGGTTACTGTTAAAACTGTACTTTTGAATGTGCCTCAAAATTGTAAAAGAATTGACGGTGCCTCAAAGTGTGCAAAGAGTTTCTGTACTCACAACCTTTAAGTGCAGTCTGTCATCCATGCAAGGTCATATGTCACTGTGAGTGAGGGAGAGATGAACCCAGGCAACGAGTCATGGGATACACGACAGAAGAAGTGTGATGGCTAGCAACCACCAGCAACTCGAGGCCAGCGTTCAGAAGAGACCAGCAGTCCTGCACGGTGATGGTTGAGCGGGGAACTCACCAAAAAATCCAAGGAAAGACTCTGTTCTTTCCTTCGGAGCTGAAATATGTCCGTTATCACTTGGTAACTTTGGCATCCACCTTAGCAAACGGCACATTCATCCTCCCCAAACACATGTGCTTCATAACTGGTCTAGTCAACACAGGTATTCCGTTAACATGCACTTGGACTCTCTCTACGTGGTTTTCTTTAACTCCCGCCTCTTTGCACTAGGATTGGTCAGAACGATTATTACACCACCAATGCAATGTTATGCAAACTATGATGGACAGCTCACTTCACTTGCGGTAGGTTGCCAAATAATCATTCTTTCCAGTGCTAAACGAATAACAAGGCACATACATTGTCATATCAACTATATTTTAAGATTTTTTAACTAGCTCTGAACATCTGTTAAACATTCTAAATGAACTGCTTTAACTTTTCTTTTTAATTATTTATTTCTATACATTAATGAATTAAGTTTTAAATCAATCACGTCAATTTTGTTATTTTAGACAAACTAGAGTGTTCCTCTGAAAAATCTAAATCCTGGTCAGACTGATTTTGAGGTACCAATAGGTGTCTTCTCACTTCATCCACATCACAAGATGGATATCGGAGTGAATGCTCAATCTCCAAGTCTGATGAGGAGGACTCGCTATCTGTTACAGCAGGTATCGAAGGATGCTGTCGCTGCTTCCGTGCATGCTGCATTTGGGTAATAGGTGGCTTATGACCCATTTTCTCATGGTCTGGAGTCTCGGGGATCCTGACCAAGTATCCAATGGGTAATAGATGGTCTCTGTGCAGAGTTTTGACCACTCCAGAACTATATTCTGGTTTTACTTGGTATACCGGTATGTTCTGAAACTTTTTGACTACAACATAAGGTATGGATCTCCAGCGATCCTGCAATTTGTGTTTTCCTGTGAGACCAACATTGCGTACTAAAACTCGGTCACCTTCAGCTAAAGGCTGATCTCTTACCCGCTGATCATAGTAGGACTTGTTTCGCAGATGCTGCTTTGTCGCTGCTTCAGAGGCCAATTGATAAGCCTTTTTCAGGTCTTGCCTCATCTTTTCAACATACTTAAGATACTTAAGACATGGTTCATGGTTCTCATCTAGGACTCTACCAAAGCAAATGTCCACAGGGAGTCTTGCCTCTCTCCCAAACATTATGAAATATGGAGAGTATCCGGTAGCATCATTCTTTGTGCAATTATTTGCATGCACTAATTGGCTAATGTGTAGACTCTAGTTCTGTTTCTTAACTGTATTCAATTCAATTCAATTTTATTTCTATAGCGCTTTTAACAATGGTTATTGTCTCAAAGCAGCTTTACAGAAATTAAGAAAAAAGAAAAATGAAAAGAAGACTTATGGAAATGTATATATGTGTAAGAAAAATGTGTCTAGATAATGAGATTGTCCCTGATGAGCAAGCCAAGGGTGACGGCGACAGTGGCAAGGAAAAACTCCCTGTGATGGCAATAGGAAGAAACCTTGAGAGGAATCAGACTCAACAGGGAACCCATCCTCATCTGGGTGATAACAGATAACAGAAATTGTATAACATCATGTGTGTTATGCAGATGAAAGTTCGATATAACAGAAGTTATTTAAATTAACACAAAGTCCAGTTAAGTTCAGGGATGAGTCAGCAGGTGCAGAGCGCAGATGGGGGTCTGGATCACTGGGAGCTCAGGAGCAGCATGTGTAGTTCCAAACCAACATGAAGAGGAATCCAGCTGGAGCAGGTCCTTCTCTGGATGCCTCAGGATCCTCGCAGGGTTGGCCTCTGTCTACTGAAGCTGGCACAATCTCCAGATGCCTCGGGATGGGTGGAAAAATAAAGAGCAGGTAAAAAGAATTAGCGTGGTTGCCATTCAGGATAGATGTACTGGAAATAAATAAATAGGTAAAGAAATAAATTATGTGTATGCCAGATTAAAGAGATGCGTCTTGAGTCTACTTTTAAATTGGGAAACTGTGTCTGAGCCCTGAACACTGTCAGGAAGGCTATTCCAAAGCTTTGGAGCTAAATATGAAAATGCCCTACCTCCTTTTGTGGATTTTGATATTCTGGGAACTATCAGTAGTCCGGAGTTTTCTGATCTTAAGGAACGTGGTGGATTGTACCGTATCAGAAGACAGGTTAGGTATGTGGGAGCTAGACCGTTTAGAGCCTTGTACGTAAGTAATGCTATTTTGTAATCAATTCTAAACTGAACAGGTAGCCAGTGCAGGGATGATAATATTGGGGTTATATGATCATATTTTCTAGATCTAGTGAGAACCCTGGCGGCTGCATTTTGGACTAACTGTAGCTTGTTAATTGAGGATGTAGGACAGCCACCCAGTAATGCATTACAGTAGTCCAGTCTGGAGGTCATGAATGCATGAACCAGCTTTTCTGCATCAGATACAGATAAAATGTTCCTAAGCTTGGCAATATTTCTAAGGTGGAAAAAGGATGTTTTTGTGATGTTGGAGATATGATTTTCAAAGGATAAGTTACTGTCTAATATTACACCCAGGTCTTTCACTGTCGAGCTGGTGGTAACAGTACATCCTTCTAAACGCAGGCGGAATTGTGAGAGCTGTTATGTACTGGTTTTTGGGCCAATAAGTAATATCTCTGTCTTATCTGAATTTAGTAAAAGAAAATTATCTGTCATCCAATCGTTTATATCTTGTATACACTCAGTTAGTCTAGACAATTTCGGTATTTCATCTGGCTTTGTGGAAATGTATAACTGAGTATCATCAGCATAACAATGGAAACTAATCCCATGTCTTCTGATGATGTTACCCAAGGGAAGCATGTATATTGAGAACAGCAGAGGTCCTAAAACTGACCCTTGTGGCATTACACCAGACTGTTCTCCATTCAGATCTACAAAATGGAATCGATCAGACAGGTAGGATCTAAACCATTTCAACGCCTGTCCCCGAATACCAATGTGATTTTCTAAGCGATCTATGAGAGTGTTATGGTCTATAGTGTCGAATGCAGCACTAAGATCAAGTAAGACAAGAATTGAGATGCAGCCTTGGTCCGAAGCTAAAAACAAGTCATTTGCAATTTTAACTAGTGCAGTTTCTGTACTATGATGGGGCCTGAAACCTGACTGAAATTCCTCTAGAATATCGTTTTCCTGCAAGAATGTGCATATTTGGGCTGATTCTATCTTTTCTAATATCTTTGATATAAACGGAAGGTTTGAAATTGGTCTGTAATTTATTACATCATTTGGGTCTAAATTTGATTTTTTAAGAAGAGGCTTAATAACTGCCAACTTGAAAGATTTAGGGACATGACCTAGATATAATGAAGAGTTGATAATGTTTAGAAGGGGCGCTCCAGTTATATTTATCACTTCTTTTAAAAGTCTAGTTGGGATTGGATCCAACAA
>JAAGKR010003404.1:0-75227 GCA_011419295.1 Clarias macrocephalus | reverse complement strand
CCCCCCCCCCCCCCCCCCCGTTCTTGCTGTTACAGTGCAGTTCCAGCTCTGACCTATTTGCCACTTGGTGAAATGCTGTTGTTGCATTATATCATTATTTTTTTTTCCACGTGTATATACAGTATATGCATACAATTTGAATGCACACAAACAATAGGTGTGAATAATGCATCTCAGCTTAACGCGACGCATTCTCCACCGTAACTGATGATTTATTTTCTTTAAAAGCTGCACTGACAGTAGTTTTGTTGTAAATCATTACCGTGCAATCCAACAAAACAAAAATGCTTCGAAGCGTTCTCAGCACCGAGCCACCTGACTAACACGACAACACTTGAAACTATTCAAACCGATCAGTGAACCGTCTCTCCCCTGTTGCTTGAATACAATAAGAACTTTGAATTGAATGCGAGCGTCAAAATTCCGTCGTTCACTTCATTCATCTTTTGCGCCGCGAAGTGCGTTTATACCTCTAAATGAAATTCCTGCATACGCTATTACATAATGGCTCCTCTTAAATCTAACATGAAAATATGATGCTAAGTCACAAATGCTTCATTGGACAAATCCTCACAAACAAATCACTGAAAGCATGTAAATTACCACTGATTCACAGCCTACCCGTGTAAAGCGTCTATAATAAGCGTAAAGAGGTCACTTCTGGAGTTATTTCGTTGACAGTGGGCCCGGGAGTAAACAGAGAAGTGTGCGAAAGTACTGTAGGAGTAATGGATGGAGCGTGTAGAGGAAGAGCGAGAGGGGTGTGAATGTGTGTTGGCTGAAAGGGTAGAGAAGATCCCCAGCTATTGTTTCGCTTTTAAGCTAATTATAGGCTGAGAATAATTACCGTACTAAACATTACAGGGCAAATAAGTGTTTACTAGTTCATTAAGTTCGGTAAAATAATAGGTTTGCGTCAATGCCAAGAGTTACGCGTGTCCCGGAGTGTAGGTGACGGCGCTGGGAGAGACAAAGGGCGCTAGTTAGGAAAGAATTAACTCTATGATTGTAACATTAACTCATCTCGCAGCAAGCTGCCTTAAACAACCCCCTTTTTTTTTTTGTTCTTAGACCAGCATGCGCCCCAAGTGTTTTATTCCTTCCCCCCTACAGTAGTTAATGGATTCCATTTTGTGTGACTAGCACATAACCGGAAGCAAATGGCTTCCAATAAAAATCCCGACACGTTCTGTGGTCAAGCTCTGGTCTGCACTGTCTGTGTCAATAATGCAAATGCCCAGAATGCCTCGGGGGGAAAAACTGCAAAGAAAGAAAAAAAAAAAGACAAACAACCTCAAAATAATTATTACACAAAAAAGTCACGATTTTTTTTTATGTTTTCTTTCCATCGCCATTAGTGACCTCAGTTTGACCTCATCCGACAACTTCGATGTGAGATCACTAATGTGACTGTAGGGATAGTTTAATGGCTCTCTGACAGAAATCCACTTATTGATCACCTTCTTCTCTGAATCTATCAATATAAATGGTTTTAAAGGCCTACTTAAGGATGAGGACACATGTGACGGACGAAACGGCCCCTTTTAGCGGCCTGATGGACGTCTGGTAAAGAACAGATGGCTCTTTATCTGTCACATGATAAGCCTGATATATACGGCGGGCATCTGGGCTGCGCTGTGTTCAAAAAAAAAAAAAATTGTTTACAAAAGTCCAGGTGCGAGGCGACGCACTTGGTGTCTCCTTCGTTGAGAAAGTTTCAGTGATGATTATGCACTTAATGACCGCGTGCCGTAATCTGTCACGGGACGCAGCGATGGGAGCCGGCGCCATCCTCTCTCGCTGTTGCGTCCGGAAGTTGTTGTGATTAATAAAGTTAGACCTCACAGGCTGCCCTTGACACACTTTTCCAAGGTGGGCAGAATGTTGACCTCGTCAGCTGGCGCGGTGCTGCTCCCCCAGGACAGTAAAGCCCAGCGCCCCTGCTGCATCGATCTTAACGCTCGCACCGTTCTCACTTCGACCCCCCCTTCAAACGCCTTGGGCTCACCTCCTGCTAACACCTTCCCCAGGTTTGATTAATGCATGTTTACTTCAGCAGGTCAAACCATTCATTCGTAATGTTGAGGAGAGTAGGTATTAAGCCAAAAAAAAAAAAAATGAAAAAGAAAAAGCGAAAGTGCAATTACTCAGGGTTTTGGTGATGGTTATAGGAGAAAGCCACTTTTTGCAACAAGCAGTGAAAACTCATTTCTAACATACAGGTGGCTTGAATTGTTGCCCCCGCCAAGCTTTCACAATTTCCCCTTATAGAAGCGTCTCCGAATCGAAGAACGTTTCCTTTCCCGAATCAGAAGAAGGCATCCTCGTATCGCCATGTGCCCCTGGAAGCTTGTTTTGTGCTGGAAGCGTGTTTGTCGAGTGTGCGTGTGCGTACGTGTATTTATATTGGTAAGGGATCGAGGGAGATATTTGGACAGCGTTGAGGAGGAGTGAGCAAAGCCTGTGTGCCAGCGTTTGTGTGGGTGCGTGCCGCGGATAGAAGAATAAACAGAAGCTTTCATGCTCTTAAAAAGGTTACCGAGTGAATCTTTGATAGTGACTCATCCTTGACTTTCGGAGGCTGAAAGACGCTCAGGTCCTCCACGGGCACATGGCGATACCAAAATGCCTTCTTCTGTTCATTGTCATTGGACGTCTGTGTTTGTACAGTGTTTATCCTCGGGCAGGTTTCCAATCGCTGCCAATCTTTGTTTCTCTCTTTTCGGTTCAGCGCGGCTTTATCGGCTGTAGTTTAAAAACGCACGCTCCTACACGGAGACATGATGAATACCAGCATATCGTTACAGTGGACACGGAGCTGCGTAGGTGGACCAGGCGGACGCTATGCCACACGCCACTCTCGTTATCTCTGATAGATGAACAGGGCACAAAAACCGGGGAGCCAGCTAATGATGTCCGGCTCCTTGAAAACAGAAAAGAGGTGACCTTCCAATCCTCCCACGGCACGTTTACAAATAACTACGGCGCCAGTAAACTCCATACATTCAGCGCTTTGAACGGAGCCAATGAGTCCTGGAAAAACACTTTCCAGCTTCTGCCTGTTGTATTGTCAGATTCCAGTTTTTTTTTGTTTTTTTTTTTGGCTGATGTGAGCTTGTAGCTCATGTAGCCACCTCCGAAAGTTTAGTGTCAGTCTTCAGTTGAGTTTCAAGAATGTTAATAAGCGTATGTGTGTCCTGAGATGCTGTTCTACTCACCATGGATGTAAAGGGTTGTTATTATTATTATTACTAAGACTGTAGACTTCCTGGTAGCTCAATGCAGTCTGATCGTTCTCCCCTGGCACCTCTAATCATGTGATTGCTTTTTGTCTCTTGAAACCGCTGTGTGTGAGAATCCCATCCGCCAAAACATGGCATTGGTGCTAAAATGTGTCTGTAGCTTTTTTTCAATTCAAATCTTTCAAAGGATCTTAATTGTCATTCAAATGAAACTTGGTCAATTTAGGGTTCACATGCAAAGAAAAAGATTTCACATTTATTCTAAAATGCGAAAGTGTTAAGATTTGACATGGTTACGGACACTACAGATTTTTTATTTTGCATGGAATATTTTAATTTAAGCAACAATGTTCACAGGTCATAAACTTGTAAAGGCTTACACCAATTTTAGTATCAATACAGTACATGAAATATACAGTACAGACCAAAAGTTTGGACACCCCTTCTCATTCAGCGTCTCTTCTGCTTGTTGCCTGTCCTTAGCAGTGGTTTCCTAGCAGATCTTCTAGCATGAAGGCCTGATTCACACAGTCTCCTCTTAACAGTTGTTCTAGAGACGTGTCTGCTGCTAGAACTCTGTGTGCCATTGACCTGCTCTCTGATCTGAGCTGCTGTTAACCTGCGATTTCTGAGGCTGGTGACTCGGATGAACTTATCCTCCGCAGCAGAGGCGACTCTCGGTCGTCATTTCCTGGGCCGGTCCGCATGTGAGCCAGTTTCTTTGTAGCGCTTGATGTTTTTGTGACTGCACTCGGGGACGCTTTCAAAGTTTTCCCAATTTTTCGGACTGACTGACCTTCGTTTCTTAAAGTAATGATGGCCACTCGTTTTTTTTCTTCACTTAGCTGCTTTTTTCTTGCCATAATACAAATTCAACCTCTTTGAATGAGAAGGTGTGTCTTTTTGGTCTGTACTATACATGAAATCGTGTCACTAAAGACACTAAAGCAGTGAGGATGGCCGAGCGGTCTAAAGCACTGCGTTCAGGTCGCAGTCAAATTCACATTCTAATTTTATTTGTCACATACACAGTCATACACAGTACGATATGCAGTGAAATGCTACGGCAACTGCCCTGACCTTAAAACAAGACTATTAATAGGACTAATATTTTTTTTTAAAGTTACTTATTTAAGAAAGAATATCTATAGGAAATAAATATTAAAACAAAAGTAAATTTGAGGAAAAATATATCAAAGTAAATTTACCTAAGAAAGAACAAATTTAGCTAAGAAAGAATAAAATAAAATATAAAATATCTGTATAATACTAAATACAAAATATACACTATAGGAAGATATAAAAAAAACATAAGAAAAATAAGACAAACCTTGCTGTACAATAGAAAATATAGGCGTGGGGCCGAATCCTGAAAAAATTGAAGTGTTTTAGGGCAGTGGAGGCTCAATTGGTTAAGGCTGTGGGTTACTAAGTTACTGATCTGAAGGTTGGGGGTTCGAGCCCCAGCACTGCCCAGTTGCCCTTGAACAAGCCCCCTAACTCTATCTGCTCCAGGGGTGCTGTAAGCTGGCTGACGATGCTCTCTGACCCTGGTTTCCTGATTGGGATATGCAAAAAATAATTTGACTGTGCTGTAAAGTACATGTGACAAATAATTGAATATATATAAATATATTCTATTGTAGTCTAAAACGGCTGATTTTATCTACCTGATATTTTTAGGGACGCAAGACTGGTCACTTCCATGTTGCATAAACTTCAGTAGTATCAGCTTTGGCACACACATTTTCTGTATTATATGTATAACATAAAAAAAAAAAGATTTTAAAAAATCGGCACCAATACTATGTTTTGACCGCATACAATCATGAGTTCCTGAAATAGTCAAATCTGCTCATCTGGTCCCAGCCATGACATTCAACAGGCAACATCTCTAAGATCTCACTCCCTCATCTGGAGTCTACGCTGATTTAATGATGGCATGAGTGAATGCATACTGTAGGTGGCACAGTGGCTTATGGGTCAACATTGTCAACAAGGTCTGTATTGAGAAAGTTTAACAACGTTATTAATACAACTCAGGCGTTCAGGTCAAACTGGGACTTTTGATTTTGCTGAATAACAGAACACAAAAATGAGAGTAAAAACCTAGCTTTATTTCTCTTTATAATCCCGATACAGGGCAAGGTAGAAAGATTTCTTAGCTATGATCAGGTCTGAAATGCTGGCCTCCCAGGAACTCCTCTAACAGCCTAAACACGTGGAAATGTACAGTGGATGTGGTGTCATGAACGATTCATGATTATTGTGTCATTCCCCAATAAGTCTCATAAGAAGTCCCAGTTTGATTTGAACGCCCTTTATGTTTATACAAAGGAAAGTTCCTTGTGTTCAGAATTGGCTTAAGCATGTGCCTTTTGTCAAATATAATAGTAATTATAGATATTATAACGATAAAATGTCTGTGACCAAAAAAAAAAAAAAAAAAGTGCGGACCCATTGTCTACCCCTGGGGTAAATCAAAAAGCTATCCAGCTTTTAAAGAATAAAGAATTACGGCATGCCGTTAAATTCTGCATCTAAACGTGTTGATTTATTTAAATGCACTTTTATTTTTTTACTTATTTATTTTACTTTTAAAATGTTTACATATAATTGTATTATATTCTTATTTAATTTAATTTTATTATTATATTATTTTATTATTCATGTGAAGCACTTTGGGGCATTCCTGTTGTTAAAGTGCTGTACAAATAAAGATGTGTTGAGTTGAGTTGAGTTTTAGGCTGCAAGGCAAATCCCAAGATTTATACCAATGCACTCATTATAATGCGTTACCGTTTCTATTAAAACGTTCGCAGGGACTGCGAATTGACTTTTCGAGATATTCCTGGTATCGTCTCAATCGTGAGGCCTCTGCACGAGATGAGTCGTAGCTGTGTGGCTTGTGTCTGTGCACACGTGCCCTCTCTCCGGTCGACGAAGCTTGGCAGATGACCTGGAAATGGCGTTTTGAGAGACCATGATTGATGACATCATTTCACAGGCAGTGGCCTCAGCTCCGGCGGCTTCTGTTTCGACGGTGATGGCGACGATGCAGAAAGAAAAAGAAAAAAAGGGGGGAAAAAAACATCTTCGAACTAAAATCCCTCCGATTTTGCACAGTGTCCTGAGAGGATCTGTCTTGCAGGCTCGTATATCAAACTGAAAATCTCCTTGTTTGTTGGAATCTTCAAAGCAAACACAAACCAAATGCCACGGAGGTGGCTCGAGGCAACTGATATTCCGGAAAGATCTGTCAGCGCGTCCGTCTGTCACTTTCATGCGCATGCTTTTGCGTTTGTACAGTCAGGAATATAGATGAAGGCTACCCTAAGTGAAAACATGTTCTCCCTGCTTTGTGTGTGTGTGTGTGTGTGTGTGTGTGTGTGTGAGGTCCTGTGTTAGGTTTCATGTGTGCTGACCTTCTTCTTCTTCTTTTTTTTTTTAACCGAGCTTTCATGAGTGTGGTAGAGCTTTGATCCCACTGCCGGAGCTGTTCACGCTGGACGAGCATCGTGACGTTTTTAAATGTAACAAACTGACAGCAGCCCAGATACAGCGTATGCGTTTTGATGTATCACGCGATAGCAATAAATTACACATGAACTTACTGTAAAGTAAAAAAAAAAAAAGACTTTTTATTCCTTAAATGGTAAATCTCACATGCCGATGTTGTAGTTATGTTTTATTGTTGCAACATCACAGACGCTGTGCAGCATCTGGTTAGCATCTGCATGTTTGCGTTGTAATCATTATGATTACACGTACTGTACTGTACACTATGATGGCCAAGCGTTTTTCATTCATGCACTTTATAGCTTCAATCTATAATTCACTTTAAAAACCAGTGCATGTCACATGGCCTCTTACAGTAAGTGCATGTGTCCCATTAAGAAGAACACGACTCCCAAGAGCGCTACGTCCACATTCCTGAGTTGCCAGAGTACACTAGCATTCCTCTCACTCATTCTCTATAACGCTTATCCTATGCAGGGCGGTGATCTCAGGAAACTCTGGGCACAATGACCAGGGTAGACACTGAACTACAGGGGTGCCAGACTACTACGGCAGTGGTGCCTCAAACAGTTATCGGGTTACTGATTGGAAGGCCGGAGGGTTCGAGTCCCAGCACCACCAAGTTGCCACTGTTGAGCGCACTTGATCAATCTGTTCCAGCGTCACTGGATCCTGTATCCTGCACTTTAACCCCAGTTTCCTAACTGGGATGTGCGAAAAAATCATTTCAATGTGTTGTCAAGTATATGTGACAAATAATTGAATTTTACATTTTTTTTAATGCTGAACAGTCCAAAAATGTCATCCGACTGCCACATGAAGGAAATAAACCACTGCTATTATCATATTATCATCAACAATATTCAAACTGAGTTGTTGTGATGCATCCTGACAAACAGAGGAAGTATTCTTTCCACCCTGAAGCGCAAAAGTGTTTAAATGCGCCACAAGAAATCGCCGTGTGTTGCATGTTATAATTTGTTAATCAATGACATGTTGTGTTTTTGTGACCGTTATCGGCAGCTATAAACGATCTTTCCATCACTAGCCTCGATGTTTTTTCTGTTTTTCTTTAAAAGCACAAAAAAAAAAAAAAAAAAGGGCTCGGACCTCCGAGTGGCGCAGTGGTGCAGTGCTCGCTCTATCATCTGGAGATCGCGAGTTCGATTCCCGGGTGATGCTGTAACCACTCGCAGCCGGATTACTAGAGAGAGCTGATTGGCCGAGGGGAGGTAATGAGAGGTACTTAGTGCTCCAACGTTAATCACGGCTCTACAGCCAATCAGGGGCGTCTGTGAGCTCACGCATGTGGTGTCACGTGGTTTGGAGGTAATGTGGAGCCCCCTAGTGATGGGGAGGAATTGGGCACGACTAAATTAGGGAGAAAATCGGGGGGGAAATGCACAAAAAAAAAAAGACAGCTTGTTATTACACGTCTATAAAATTTCTTTGTGATGGAACACCTACAAAACCCCAACAAAGCCCTGACACTGGAGACTCCTTCCATAAACGCTATTGTAAATTTCAGTCTACTTACAGAAAGCAAGCTTTTTTTTCCTCATTTTTATAGTCTTGTATATTTTTAGCCTTCGATCATGCGGAGAGTCTGCCATACAAAAGACACTGAAGTCGAATCGAAGACATTGAAGGCAATTATGCAAGAAAAATCCACCTTTTTTTCTCTATATAATCCCCTGCTACGGTAATGCACTTATTCAAGCGTTTCACCAGTGCATGGTTGCTATCGAGGTAGAACGTTTTCTGAGTACACCAGAGCCATGATCAGTCAGCCTTCTTCATGTCTGAAACCCTGGCCTCCCAGGAACTCCTGAAATGGTGAAAACTTATGGAAATGGTTTGGAGCGAGGTCAGGACTGTACAGGGGATGTGACAGTGACTCCCAGCGGAGTTCCAGTAATGTACACGTGGTGTCGGTGAATGATTGTGTGCACAGTTCCGACAGACAGATGCGGCTCAAGGATCACACGTTCCCGTGGCTGAATTTTCACAAGAACGACTGCAGTGGGCTCCTCGTTATTCACAGATGTACAGCCATCTTTGCACCATTTGAACGTTTTACTGTGGCAGAGCGTCTCATCACTCCTGTCAGTGTCAATCGCTTTTACGTCATCATTCACAAGCAAGCTCATCACAAATCCCGGTTTGACTTGAACGCCCCCAGTGTGTGGGTGGTTAAATGCATTATTATTAACTGAAATTTAATCATGTAAACACATAACTGCTGTCAACGCTGACTCAAGTACAGAATCAACACCTTCTGACCAATCAGATTCTAGTATTGAGCGTCGGCCTGGTAAAGGAACTAACACACAACTTACCGTATTTTATATAAACATAATGCACGCCGCTGGGGTGTGTGTGTGTGTGTGTGTGTGTGTGCTGCATAACAGGCGCACGAGGGGAGTACCGCTACACTGCTGCAGTTTATTATTTTTGTATAAGTGCGCAGTGTGTTGTGTGTTATTTCACTTTAGGATTAGGATGTTTCATTTATTATTGAACAACACTTTGTGCATTTTAACAGTTTATAGTTAGATTTAATGTTGTGAAAGTTAGTTCCTGTTATCACTTCTGTTATAGCTGCGATAAACAATCATTCCCTCAGTAGACTCTGTCTTTCTCTCTCTTTCTTTCTCTCTCTCTCTTTCTTTCTCTCTCACACACACACACACACACACATACCAAAAAAGCACAGCCTGTCATTTTACCACGAAAACAAAATGCGTAATCGAGACTGAGAGTGCTGAGAGTGCAGGAGTCTCACTTTCCATAAATGTTAAATAAACGTCTGCGAACAAAAAGATTCACCACAGTAACGATGCTCCGAATGACTTTGTTAAACAACACGTTTCTACATCCATTTATTATGAGTCTATGACGATATGCGGTGCGTCTGCTGTGCAAGACTCCGTGTGTGAGCCGTTACTATAGAAACAGTACGGTTTAGAAAATTAGGGCATCAATCTTAACCTTTACGCCATACTACAGCGTTACGGTTAAAATAATGCGCACCTCGTAACCAGTCATATAGAATGAACTGTTTTGACCTCCAGCACATGTGCGTAGAATTTGCCTGGAACACTTCAGACACCAGGGTGACTGTCTATGTAAATAAAAGAAAGGTTTTGTTGCTGTACATTCTGTCTGCAGAACTTCGATGGTATCTTTACTTTTGTATGCATTCGAGGACCTTAAACCAGTCTCAGAAAAATGTTCCGTCTGTATATCTGTATGTCCGTCCAGCCGGATTTGTCACGGCATCACGCGAAGCTGGATGAGCAGAATTTAATGAACCGTTTGCGATACTTTAGTATTTAAACCTGCACCATGAACCAAATTATGAGCAGTCATGTTTTACCGGCGCACCGCACTGTGGGCGCGTCTTAAATCGACCGCTGGACAGAATGCAATGGAACCTTTGCAGTACTTACTGTAGACATCTGCCTGAAGTTTAACCTGCACCATAAGTGACATCAGAACGTTGGATAAAAGCGATGTTACGTCAACAGTTATGTGCTTATGGATTTAATCATCGACTTTAAAATAAGCTGCCAATAAGCTCAATGTAAACGAATGAATTAGAAAAGCTAAGCTGAATATTTTTACCCGGATTAGTTCATTTCAATGAACATAACTGAAATAACAGCGCTGAAGTGGAATAAGTGAAATTTAACGCTCTGGAGCCGCTTTAAGACAAAAACTTAACTTACACGACGGGGAGTGTATCCGGCTAATGACAAAAGTGCAACTTAGCATAAACAAGGCGTCCGATACGCGACCTTACCAAAGTTTATTTCTTTTTATCAATACGTTAAGACGGAGACACGTGTACTGTGCGTGGGCTTCGACCTGAAATAATAAGATCAGATTACATTACAGCTGATCAGATTACCTTTAGCTTTAACCTTTGAACTCTTTCTACAAGCCCTTGAACCGATCATGACGTTTACTTCCACTAGTGTTAAATCTATACGACAGAATCTTTGACTTTTTTCAATGGCATCCATGTGCGTTTCGATTCGTTCCCATTTTGATTTCTACAGTAGCTACAGTACCGCCATTCACATCTACAGCACACGTCCTGTAAATCCACTGTGGTGTGAATAAGAAGTAGCTACACTTTGTTTTTAGCATCTGATCTGCCCTTAGCCAGTAACACCACGTCTCCGGAACAGTCTGCGCCTCGTCTCTGCTGTTTTTTATAGCAAAACTTTAAATATATTCCTATTTTCAGCTTAAATACTGTAGAGCCATGATGCGTTCTGTCTCTTTAGCAGTAACAGGATGTGTTTGCAGCGTACATGAAAAATGGAGCGGCTACGAGAGCTGGACATTCCTATTTAAATTTACTGAGGGTTTAAATAAATAAATTGACTCGCCTTTGATTAAATAAAATGTCACTGAATAATATTTAGATTCTCTATTATATGCGAATTACTACAGTACGTAGAGTCCAGTACGTGTTGATATGTTCCCCTTCATTACCTATTGCATTTAGACACTTAGCGTGCGAGGTTTCGCAGAAAACGGCCAAGTCGTACATCTTGCAATATTAATAGCGGAAATTCAATAAGGGAGAAGTTTCATATCGGCTCTGCATATTGCATGCACAACTGTTCAAGTCAAACTGGGACTTCTGATCAAGCCAAATCAACAGAACACTGATTACAGAACAATTATAGGAGTTAAAACTCCCTTTATTTCTCTACTGGATATAATAATGCACTTTCACAATGTTTCACTAGTGCTTGGCTACCATCAAGGTAGAATGATGTCTTAGTATTGAACTGCCTGCTTCAGATCTGAAACACCGGCCTCCCAGGAACTCCTTTAATGTCCCAAACATGTGGAAATGGTCAGGAGGACGTGGTAATAACTCACAGGAACACGCCCTGCAGTGGGCTCCGAGCCACCTCGCATGAGATCATCGTTCATGGAAGTCCAGCCTTCTTTTTACACGTTCGCACCATTAAAATGTTTTACTGCGGCTAAAAGTCTGCGCTGTCATTCACCAGAACGTTTTACCACAAGTCCCAGTTTGACTTGAACGCCCCTCGCACTTATTTTTTCATTCCCAAACCATTCAAAACCGTTGCACTGTACACCTCATTGCTTGTCCACGTTCATTTCACAAGTGATTTATCAGGATCAATCACTACTTAAGCAGCGAAATTCTTGTAAACATGTCCTGATTTTAGATTATGTCATCATGCACATGAGGGAAAATGTATTAAGCAATATTATCATGTCATGTTTCATCTGCCTGTCCCTTTACTATCATCTAAACCTGTTTTGTGCTGGAAAAAAAAAATAATAATAAGTCGAGGTGTGTGAGATAAATGTGTTTTGGTTTTCTGTTTCAGGTTCTCTTCAAGCAAAAAGAGTCTCAAAAAAACTAATAAATAGTTGTTGACATAGTGAAGTTTTCTGTTTTAAATATGATGAGTATAAATATTAATAACTTTTAAATACGTAACATAAATTACCCAAAAATCATATTTGCAGCTGTATATCTCTAGTATATCTTTTAAAATCGGAGATAATTGTTTTACCTCCTTTATATTATAATATTTCTAGATTTTGTATTAAAATGATCTATACTGCTCAAGAGAATTAAAGAAACGAAGAGTCCCGGTTTGACCTGAACACACCTTGTATAAAAGCAGCATACATTTTTTATCCATATAAACAAAAACATATTTATTCGTACTGGTCAAAATTCTTACTGTTAAGGCACATGTCAGTAACTTGTGTTTTTAAATATTGGATAAGAAATAAGACACAATTGTGTAAAAGCAAGATAAAAGTAGGTAACCCTAGTAATCAGTAATAAAACTCAGCTACGGTACCCTATCAACACTTTTCATCATAATTATGATCATATTATTAAAATTAATGAAATTATTGATCGATAAAGAAAATTGATCTTTGTCCTGCCGTGCTTCTCATATTATTTCTATGCTCCAGTATCTCGGGTTCGATTCTGAACTCAGGTCAGTGTGTGTGTGTATATTTAATCTTCCTCAATCTCCCATCAAGTCCCAAAAATATGCTGGATTTGCAATGCGAAGTTGCATCCATCTCTGAACACACACACACACACACACACACACACACACACACACACACACACACACACACACACACACACATACACTCACAGGCTCATTCACTGACAATTTGGGAACGCCAGATAATCTAATCTGCATGTGGGAGGTAACTGGGGTATCTGGAAGAAACCCACCAAGCATAGGGAGAACATGCAAACTCCATGCACACAGACCCGAGGCGGGAATCGAACTCAACCCTGCAGGTGCAAGGTAACAGTGCAGATCACAACAAACCAAATATAAGATGATTAATCCCATTTCCAATCAAAATTTACAACAATGTTAAGAAAAAACATCTTGTTCTATTGGGGGATCATTTTTCTAGTTTTAAGAAGTTATTTCTTGAAAGAATCAAAATTCTCCGCAAATACAACAAGAAATTCACACTTACACTTTTAGAAATAAACTTGTATTCGGTTTGTTGTGAAGTTATTTTGAGATAGGTTCGACTAGGCTGCTAATATGTCATTTCTTGTAGTATTCTTACTGAATGTGAACGAAGGATGAACGTCATTTGTTCTTTGAAAGTCTCAGCGACTTTAAACATCCGAATTATTCCCGCTCACAAATCTGTTCACAGCGTAGACAGACCTCATAAATATATATATTTTTTCACTAATGCATCATGACATCATGACATCATGACTTTGGCCACTTTTTTGACACATTAAACTGATAAGGAAGTAAATCGATACTTTGACTTTGGCATGTGAGTATTTTTTCCTTATAGGACGTAATGGAGGAGGACAGTAAATAAGTGGATTGTGTGCTGGGGGGGTGATGGGGGGGGGGGGATGTGATGGGGGGTGGAATCTTGACAAATGAATCCATTAACATTTTCCTGTGTCGCCTGGCACGGAGATTTGCCGTTTATGGGACAGAAAAAACAGGCCCATAAATCTGAGCTGGCTGTGTGCAGAGAGAGGCATGCGCGCTGCTGCCCTGGAATACACCAGCCCATGATGCAGCACTTTATCCCACCCAGAAATGGCATCTTTATCTGCCTAAATTAAGTTTTGATTCCTTGCCACATACGGCACCGCAAATCACTTTTAACACCGATATCAAGAGCTGCAGTAAAATATGCCTCGGGCGGCGGGAAGGGTGTGCTCGAGGGATAGAGGGAGGGTGTGGGAGGGGGGAGGGGGGGTGTACTGTAGGTATGTATTTTTTTGCATCCGCTTTTGTCTCAAGCCAGAATTCTCGCAGTTGCACCAGTTCCCTTCCTTCTTCTCACTAAAAAGAAAAGAATAAAGAGTCAAGGTTTACAGCCAGAATAAATTCCCAGTTTAAACTCGATCCCCCCCCCCCCAAAAAAAAGCAGTACATCAAAAAATAGGTTAGTATGACTTCTGTTTCAGTTGACTGCATCGTGCACCGCGCGCCAGCTCGGCAGTTTTGGGCCCGGGAAGATTGATGGAGTGTGTTCAAGTGCGCCGATGGCTCGCGCAGATTGTTAATGTCTTTGTTAAGTGAGTTGTGGAGTGATGGGAAGACTGACTGACAGGTCCTTCATCATTAAAAGGCTTTTGAGTGGCAGGTGATGTTAAAGTGCATGCAGGAGTCTTGAGAGGAGGCAAAATAGGCTTTATCAGTACAATATCAAGTTCTGAAGGAATCGCTCCAGGTGTGTTTTTTGTTCTGTGTGAGGCTGTGGAGGGCGAACACTTCTGTAAAAGTGTAAAAAAAAACAATAAAAAAAAGAAAGAAAGAAAGAAAATGCAGCTCTAATGGTAACTGAGTAAATGCAATATGGATTTAGTCCTTGATTCCACCTTTGACCCACGGACACAATGTACACAGAGCTGCATCATCACAAATTACAGGGATTTTACAAAATGTATATAGAAATCTGACAGGAGCATCAAAATGTACACAAACATTCCTGGCCAGAGGGCAAGTTTACAAAGTGGATTTTTTTTTTCCAGCTACTTAATATACTGTATAGTGGTGTGAAAAAGTCTTTGCCCTCTGACTGATTTCTTATTTTGTTCGCATGTTTGTCACACTTTTATAATTCAGATCAACAAACTAATTTGAATACTAGTCAAAGATAACACAAGTAAACACATCATGCAGTTTTTGAATTAAGGTTTTTATTATTAAGGGAAAACAAAATCCAAAACTACATATCCCTGTGTGAAAAAGTGATTCTCCCCGTGCAATCAGGGTTTCCTCCAGGTTCTCTCGTTTCCTTCCGCAGTCCAAACACATGCACATCAGGCCAAATGTCGTTCCTAAAAGTGCCCGTATTACTAAATGAATGTGTATGTGTGTGACGTGTGATGGATTGGCCCCCTGTCCATGGTGTACCCCGCCCCGTGCCTTAAGTCTCCTGAGATAGGCTCCAGGCTCCCCGCTATCCTTTATACAGGAAAAAGCGGCATAGGTGATGAGTGACTGAGTGATATTTTCATTATACACAGTAAAATTTCCAATGTTGATTTTTCAGAGTTTTCAGAGTTTATTTTTAGTTCAACTGAATCTGTATAAGTGCTGCATGGTGTTATTTTAATACTCTGGGTGTTAATTCAACACAGAAAATTTTGCTACAGTAGGTACATCCACTAAATCCATAAAATATAAGGGTGTATAAACCTTGGAATACGCAGACAGATAATGCATCTTAAACTAATACAGATATGAAATCTAAGCGCACATAAATATAAGAAATTCTTAGCTATTAAATAAAAAGTGTATATCCATCTCCATTTATCCGTCCAGGAACCTCAGTAGTCCAAATACGGACCGTGGAGGCCAAAGGACTGTGGAAGGAAACCGCTGTACCCAGAGGAAACCCAAAAGCACGGGCACACAGACCCGAGCCGGCATTCGAACCCGGACGAATATAATATGATATATACTGTATAAATATAAACATATTAAACAATAAACAGATACACATAAAGATAGTAGCATTGCATTGCACTGCCAGATATGACCTGGTATATACATCCAACTTTACTAAACTAGCATGTTCATGCAATTGTATCATCTGATTTGTCATTATTCATCTACTAATATGAAGCGGTTCTGCTGTCAGAATGTTTACACGGTAATCGGGTAACATTTCGGGTACAGTCTGAAGTCTAAGTATACATTACAGGATAAGGCGAACATACTGTAAGATCTACGCTTCCTCTGTCTCTGTTACTGTATGTACTGTACCATGTCATAGACCCTATTTGTATTTATTAACTTGTACAGGTGACTGATACACTGACTGATACGCTGTAAATAATAATTTATGGATCAACATATTGAGGTTAAAGGCAGAGATTTGATTACAAGTTAAACATCAAAGCTAAAAAGAAATAAATGTGTAAAAAAAAATTATAACGATAAGTTCATGTTCACTTCATAAAAATAATGACGTAGATTTACAGGCGTAAATCTATTGTAGGAACAGATATTATATGCATGTGTAAAAGCTATGTGAGTGTATACATGTGGTGTCTGTAGAAATGTTTGTCCTTGTGTTATAACACGACTGCGCTATAGAACAAGGACTTGCTTCTTTCATTATTGACTAAAAGGGGTAATGAGATTGTCGAACTCGTGGAGAATTGTATGAACTGTGTCAATATCAGGGAACGACCCAGTGTGCATTACAGGTGAGATGGTGATGTGAAAGCATACGCAAGGGTATTAAGAGAAAGCAAAGCAGTGTGTATCACCATGATATCAAGTTCAGAAAGCATACCTGAGTGCCTGCATTATTCTCTCTCTCTCTCTCTCTCTCTCTCTCTCTCTCGCTCTCTCTATGTCTCTCTTCTGCATGTGTCTTCGTCTGATTAACGCTGGCACAATTCATTAACGTATAATGGCCCGTTAACAGGTTTACCACCGCATCAATTAAAGGAAAAACTTCCCCTAAAAGGCAATATGCAACAAGCACTTTGTTTTATTTATGCATGAGTGTCTTGCTTGTCTGGATGCATTTTATCTTTCCTCTTTTTATATCGCCGCACCTCCATTATGTACTAAAGAATCGGTTGATGCAGTTTTAATATGGTTCGTTCTGAGGTTGAACACTCAGGAGAGGCATGAACTCCATTCTTTTACTGTAAAAAATATCTAATGAAAAAGAACTGTCTCACCCAATAATCGGATTTATAAGAGTGTAGTCATAACCTGCTAAAAAAAAAAAAAAAGATTCCTGAAATTGTCATAAATACTGGATCCCACATGTTTATAATGCATAAACTGATCAGCCATAACATTACGACCAGCTGCCTAATATCGAGTGCGTTTCAATTTGCCATTTAGAACCAGCGTCAACATTTTCATCAATTTGACTTACAGTAGCACTTCTAAGGGTCAGAAATACACTCTCCAGCCTTTGCTCCTCATGTGCATCAATGAGCCTTGCCCATCAATTCACAATTCAGTTTCTCTTCCTTTTGCTGTGTCCTGAGCAGACTGGAAATATCCCACCAGACCTGCAATTTTGGAGTTGCTCTGACCCAGTTGTCTAGCCATAACAAGATGACCCTTGTCACAAGAGTTACAGTTACAATATCTCATTACAATGGCACCTGGGAGTGTGGGGGATATATCTGGCAACAAGTGAACCTTGAATAAAATGGGCAAGCATAAGGATTTGAGTGACTTTGAAAAGGGACAAATTGTGATGGCGAGACAACTGGGTCAGAGCAACTCCAAATTTGCAGGTCTTGTGAGATGTTCCCGGTCTGCAATGGTCAGGACCTACCAAAAGTGGGCCAAGGAGGGAAAACTGATGAACCTGTGACAGGGTCAAAGGCGGCCACTGATGCACATGGAACGTGAAGGCTGGCATGAGTAGTCCAATCCAATAGAAGAACCTCTGTAGCTCAAATAGAAAAGTGAAACGTGGCAGAATGTACCAACTCAATGTTAGGTGGGTGGTCATAATGTTATGGATGATCAGTGCACATGCATACAGTAAGCTCTATTACTATAACAAAATAAGCAATAAGTTCATTCAAATCATGTACATAGGTTTATAATTTCATTATTTTTAAGTTGTCTGAAACAGCAAAAAAGGTCCAGGTTAATTGGGACAGCCTTAAAGAGGATTTAAATTAAAGTAAAACACACTGACATTAATCTAATATATTCTTGCCCTCTTATATGATAACTCATTTATTGCATAGTTAAATGGCACAAAGGAGGAACAGCGAAAGACAGCTTACGAAACAAGATGGGGGGAAACGCTTATGCACAGAGATTTTTACTTTGTGTATTAAGTTCATATAATTACAGAGATTTATATTTTTACTTTTTTATCCTGTAATATGCTGCTACTGCAAGGAATTACAAAAAATTACTTACCTTTTTGTGTGTTTTTCCGCTGTGATTTTAAACCTGTGAGCTCTTATTTAATTTAAGAAGAAAAATGTGTTTACTTTGTCCAACATTTTAATATGTAGTCATTTTTATTTAGTCAACCATGTTCATACAGTAGTAAAATATATGTTTGTTTTTTTCTTTTACATTTTATTGAAATTTAATTACATTTGTATCATGGATAAGTATCCTAGTTTGTGTTATAAAAGGGTCATCCAAATCACCACACATACTGTCCCATACTGTCCCAAATCACCACACATACTGTCCCATACTGTCCCAAATCACCGCACATACTGTCCCATACTGTCCCAAATCACCACACATACTGTCCCATACTGTCCCAAATCACCACACATACTGTCCCATACTGTCCCAAATCACCACACATACTGTCCCATACTGTCCCAAATCATCACACATACTGTCCCATACTGTCCCAAATCACCACACATACTGTCCCATACTGTCCCAAATCACCACACATACTGTCCCATACTGTCCCAAATCACCACACATACTGTCCCATACTGTCCCAAATCACCACACATACTGTCCCATACTGTCCCAAATCACCACACATACTGTCCTGTGCTCTTCCAAATCACTACAAATACTGTTCCATACTGTACCAAATCACCTCACATACTGTCCCATGCTGTCCCAATTCACCAAACATACTGTCCTAAATCACAACATACTGTCCCATGCTGTCCCAAATTGCAAAACATACTGTCCCATGCTGTCTTAAATAATCAAACATACTGTCCTGAATCACCAAACATGTAGTCCAATACTGTCCCATGCTGTCCTAAATAACCAAACATACTGTCCCATACTGTCCCAAATAACCACACTTACTGTCCCATACTGTCCCAAATAACCACATTTACTGTCCCATGTTATCCCAAATCATACTGTCCATTGCTGTCCCAAATCACTCCACATACTGTCCCAAATCACCACATATACTGTGTCATTGTGTCTTAAATCACCAGATATGCTGTCCCATACTGTCCTAAATCACAACATACTGTCCCATACTGTCCCAAATTGCAAAACATACTGTCCCACGCTGTCTTAAATAATCAAACATACTGTCCTAAACCACAACATATATCACCTCAAATACTGTCCCATACTGCCCCAAATCACTAAACATACTGTCGCATGCTGTCCCAAATCAACAAACATACTGTCTCCAATCACCAGACATACCTTTCCATGCTGTCCTAAATTACCAAACATACTGTCCCATACTGTCCCAATTGCCACATATACTGTCCCATACTGTCCCAAATAACAACACATACTGTTCCATGCTGTCCAAAACCAACATACATATTGTAACATGCTGTCCCAAATAACCAAACATGCAATCCCATACTGTCCCAACTCACCACTTATACTGTCCCATGCTGTCTCAAATAACCAGATTTACTGTCGCATGCTGTCTCAAATCACCACACATTCTGTCCCATACTGCCCCTAATCACCAAACATACTGTCCCATACTGTCCCAAATAACTACACATACTGTCCCATGCTGTCCCGAATAACCAAACATACAGTCCCATACTGTCCAAAATCACCACATTTACTGTCCCATGTTATCCCAAATCACCAATCATACTGTCCATTGCTGTCCCAAATCACTCCACATACTGTCCCATACTGTCCCAAATCACCAAACATACTTTCTCCTATTGTCCAAAATCACCACATATACTGTCCCATGCTGGCTTAAATAACCAAACATGCAGTGCCATGGTCATAGATACAACATACTGTCCCACACTGTATCAAATCACCAAATCAAATACAAAATCTGATTCATTTAGTTCTAAATAACCCAATATACTGTCCCACACTGTCCCAATATGTCAAAAATTACTGTACATACTGTCCCAAAAATACCAAACATGTCATTTAAATGTTTCACCCTCTTCCTTCAGGTTTTGGCAGGAACCCTAAGCATTCATGAAATTTATTGTAATATGTGTTTGGGTATTTGTTTTTACCCAATGGCAACAAGACTCATGCAGTGTGGAAATTCAAAACCTGTCCAATTGTACAGTACGGTGCCTTAGGCGTGTGTAAAGAAATGCTTTAATGCTGTCAAAATCCTTCCAGAATAATGCAATTAAACCTTTTCTACATTAAAAAAAAGAGTAGTAAAGAGTAATAAACTAAAAAAATAATAAAATTCTATGACAATTTTGTGCGTCTTTAAAAATGCATCAGCACTCTGAGGTACATTGTGCAATTTTATAAGGAAATTGACTGTTAAGAAACCTGATACTGTTCTTCTGGAGCTTTTGACTGATCATTTTCTTTCTGTTTTTACGGATAAAACCTGACAAAAACATATATTTCTTTTCGTCTCTTAAGTGGACTGTTCCATGAAATCATACTTGCTTCCTTAAAATGATACGTCCATTTCCTAAGCTTTGCTGGTAACATTTCATTTTGGTTCGAAAAATTTATGTTTGGTTCTACCATTTTTTTTTGTACTAATATTATGATGCAGTAGTCTTAAAATAATAAACATCAGGGATAAAATTAGTATTTTAAAAAATCAAGTTGATTTACATGGTACTGTATATTCACTTTAGTTTTATATTAAATTTACAATAAAATTTTTAATTAAAAGCTTTAATTCTGCCCTCTAGAGGTTTAGTGCGTGGGAATGCAGTTTCTGCACGCTGGTAGTGTCTCATTCTTCATTAGCAAACCATATCTCATTTTCATTTAGATGTAAATAAATATGTTCACAGAGCAATAAATGTGAGGATGAGCTCACACCCACTGTGTGTATTAAGCAGCCTCTGATGCATCAGTATGCACCCACTGCTTTTAGTCATCCCAGGGCCATAAAATAAACATACACCATCTTTTTTCGGATGGTGTTTCAGATATTATCCCGGCGTGACATAACTGCATTGTTGCTGAATGAGAGAAAATAACACCAGGAGCTCATGTAATGATTGGAATTATATCATGTTGCAAACACTAACTTTAAAAACAGTGTAAGAACAAAGGAATATGGAATTTGGAAATTCCTTCGGGATCGATAAAGTTACATAAAGGAAAGGAATTTATTGTTTTCATGTCGGAACTCCAGACATATATATATATATATATATATATATATATATATATATATATATATATATAATTATTATTATTATTATTATATATATTTTTTTGGTTTACCAATGTAATAAGGATGTCGGACCCACCATACACTCGGTGTCCACAGCCCCATCACTGGCACAGCGGCAAAGCAATTTCCCCCCGTGGCTCGTAATTCAAATTGAAATGCCAGGGAGATGTCAGCCACTCATCGACATCATTGTTCGCTTCTCAAAAAAAAAAAAACATTAAAAAAAGAGAGCTGATGAGAACACCAAGTTAAATTGCACTTCCATTTAAATACAGCGCAATTTAGCATTCTGTCTTGTTAGTTGTTAAACTGACTACCACCCACTTGCTTGTAAAATCATCATCAGGAAGACAATAGAGAGGATATTTATACATACAGTATATGGTGGTGTTAATGTTACGTCTGATTGGTGTATATATATTTTATTTTATATATTGCACCGCTACATCTTTGCACCATAACCTACGTTTATCGTTGCAATACTGTATATTCCACACATTTATTTATTCTGCATATATTGATTCATACAGTACATGTACAGTACATATGTATCGTGTTTAATAGAGCATGTTATCTTCCTAACATTTATACTGTATATTCCTATATATACCATATTCTTCTTACCTTCCGCACCTGCTGTATATTAATCACTCACTCACACCTGTACATATGGACAAATGCATGGGTCAAGTACATGGGTCAGGAGTAGCGCAATGGTTAAGGCACTGGCCTTGTAAATGTAAATACTCCCCATTTACTGTACCACATCGGTTTTTTATTGTGAATAGGCCACTTACGCACTTCTTTTTCGATGCTAACTGCATTTCACTGGATCTGTACGGGTACTTTGCCCAATAACAAGTTGGATCTAATCTCCATCCATCTATCCATCCAAGAACCTTTGTAGTCTGACTAGGGACCGTGCAGGCTAATGGTGATCACCATTGTATTTATTCCGGTTTAACAACCGCGGTAGGACCTCCAGTCAGTGTTCACATGCGCATCAGGCAATTACACTACAGCAATTCAGCAATTTGGGAACAGCAGTTAGGCTAATCTGCATGTCTTTGCACTGTGGGAGGAAGCCGGAGAACCCGGAGCAAACCCATCAGGCTCGGGGAGAGCATGCAAACCAGACCATGCACACAGACCACGAGGCGGGAATCGACCGCAGACCCTCGAGGTGCAAGGCAACAGTGCTTAACATCAGCCGTAACATTAAAATCATTCATGCTGAAAACATCTAAGTTGTAGGTTCCCTTTGTTCCACTGTGAAAGCTCGGTCTCCTCTGGCTGTGTCTCCGTACTGCCTCAGGGGTGTCCTGTGCTGTCAGGGACCAGGAAATTGGCAGCAGATCCTTGGTGTGCTGTAGGGTGCAGGATGTGGCCTCCGTGGATCTTTTCAGTGCCCCTGGGCTGTTTGCTTGCTGAGCCCCGTGTGGGGCATGTTGTGATGCCCCGGGTGTTCTGGTGTCTTTCTATCATAGCCGGCATTGGCTTTTTTTACAGTGGTTTTTGCTACATTGGATTTTCTGTCGTAAACCTTTCTGAAAATGTTCTTCCAAAATCAGGACTGTAATCAGTTTCCCTGAAAGCATTGCAAAGTTACGATCATTTCAACTACGAGAGGAGAAACGCGTATATGAGTCTCGCTCCACCATTTAACAATGACCTTTGTGCGGAGATGCTTCCTGGGAAAAATTCGTCCTAAAATGACAGCACTTGTGTTTCACTAAGATGGTGTATTGCATTTTTCAGACCCGGGATAGACGATGAGTGAGTGAGTGAGTGAGTGAGTGGAATTGAATTGAATGAATTATTAACACCGTGTGTTAAGGTTATGGATGTGTCATTGCTTGGAATATAAAAGGAGCAACAACAGCAACAAAAAAAAAAAAAAAAGAAGGAAAAAGAATGAATGAGATATTCATACTTTATGGTTTAAATTTTTATACAAAGCATTACATGGATAAGCAGGCGTTCAAATGCCATGGTTAACGTTCGTACAAATCCAGTCCAGTATTTCTCTTGTGTGTGTGTGTTTTTTTGACAGTGAACATTCAGAGGGTGCACGGAAATATAAAAATGCATTCCCAAAATGGCATATTGCCATCATTCATTTTATTCGTTCCATAACACCATGTACTTTTTATCCGTTTATAGTTAACTTTAAAATGGCCTCTACATGTTATCACTTATGCTACGGCATATAAAACCCCTATAAGGCTCCTGTTTCCCGCACCAGACTCCAACCTCTTGCTTTTTTCTCCTGGTAATTCAAAAACGGCAGCTTGTCATATTACCAATAAACCGGAAACCCGGCTTTATGTCAGTTGCAAAAACCAGCCTTCATTCGAAAATGCTCCATAAACGTCTCCTCAATGAAAACTTTCCATATTTTTCCTTATGTGGAGCTTATGAAAGCCAAGTCGAATCTGTGAATGGGCTGTTACTATAGAAACAATAACACATTCGAAATGAATGCAACCGCGCTGCACCACTGTCAGAGTTGCTGTTGCAGAAAATTAATCAACACCTTCGGACAAATTGAAACCGAAATCCACGATTGTTCTAAAGACTTCTGAGCATTTACATTCCGGTCTAGCTCCAGTGTAACAGCTCTGTCCTTCACACTCACTTTCTGTACTCGCACACAATAGTTATACAGACTATATCACACTGCTTCACGGCTGCGGCTGCTCCCCTTTAGGACACACAACCTTCAGTGCACACTTTCTGATTACACCGGCTGCTACGAGGATATAAAGTGGAAATTGCACTAGATGAAGAAGACAGATTAAAGGAGCCTACCTTTGCTCAGTGTTCTATCCTCCTTCTTATTGGGGACATTGAGCAGAGGAAATGATGTCAAGGCGAGTCACCTTTAGTGTTCGCTGGGACAAAAGCGAGGCATTACTCAACAAAACACAGTACACACTCCTCCCCGTGTTCTCATCAGGGTGCCCGCTCCCTAGTTTTTGAAAGGCAGCGGGTCAGTACACACTGGCTTCATGAGCTTTAGTTAACAGTGAATACCACAGCGCTGGTCAAGAAAGCGTTGATTAATGGCAGCTCATGGGTTCAGAGTTGTGCACTCTTACTCTTTTTAATATCTCACTGGTTCCATGGTAACAGCTGATTCACAGGGACTCACGTGGCACATAAACCAAGTCGTGACAATGAACGGATCTGAAGAAAGAAAAAATAATAAATACAGCGACAAAAAAAAAAAAAAAAAAAAAAAAAAAAAAAGCTTTTTTGTGAGGAGACATTTAACATTTATGAGACTTCATTCATTGTCAGCATTTAATGTTTCCACTGTAGGAGAAGTCTTTGGAATGATGAGGAGGTTGCTGGAGTTGGAGTTTTTTTTTTTGTATTGGAACAAAATCCTTAATAATAGTCATAATTTACAGCAAATGTCAGCACAGCAGGACAGGAAGGTGGGATCATCACAGGAAAAACGGTAAACCATAGATGTTAAATCAAGCAAGACTCAGACCATGGCGCTGTAAACTGGAATCCACTGCTTGTACAGAAAAACAAATGACAAGAACAAATTGCAGGCCCTGGTTCGGTGCTCGGCGGGGGACAAAGTAGGTTTAAATTCTTACTTGTACTACGTAGCCAAAAGGCAAAGAGAATAAACCACGGAGGTGCTGGACACTCCTGTAAATCTTGTAAGTTTCTCTTTATGTCGCCACTTATTCCACTTTAAAATCCCCTTTGTTAAGTAACTGTTTCAAGGCTGAATCCCAAATAGAATAAAATGGAAAGGAAGCTTTAAAAGGTTCTTGACTCACCTTACGCTTTGTTCACTGTTGAGGTGAGCTCAGTGAGGAAAATTTAAGATCCATAAGGGTTTATACATACATACGAGTCAGCCCCAAAAAATTATACACACTTCAGGCAAAGAAAAATAGTATAATGTGTATAATATTAACATATATACTATATATATACTATATATATAATATACATACATATATTATATGTATACAGTATATATATATATTAATAATATATATACAGTGAATTTAATTTAACAGTGAATAAAGGCGAGTCAAGTTGAATAAAGGTGAGTAAAGAACCTGTGGACACGTTGGTGGAAGCTCTCGCTCACATTGATGAAAGTAGCAATAATGAAAGTTTAAAATGTGGTTCAGAAGCCATTCAGAATGATTTAGAAGTGATTACTAAGCAGACAATGTGTAGTTGAAGATGACATAACATTAGCATTAGTAGCGCTTTCTTGCTGTAAGTGCTACCATGACTGGTTTTGGCAGGCAGCTGCTCTCCGCTCTTTCTAGTACTGCGGACTGTACCGGCCTACTTTCGCCCGCGGTTCCCTGCCAATGCACCAAAGCAGGTCCCTGCGTTTGCACAAGTCAGTGTATTTATAATACCAGGCACAAGTGGGTTGCATCAGGAAACGCATGTATTAGATAACAGATCGATGATGCGTCCAAACCAAATGCGATATAAACCAAAAGTACAATAAGACATGAAATACAGCGAACGTGGACCAAAACACAAAACTCAGAAAACTGAAATACATATAAAGTTGGAAATAAGTCTAAGCAATGCACAAAACAATCAACAAAAGCAAAAACGCAACGAGAAAGCAATAGGACGGTACAAATACACAAACAAATTATAGGCTGAACTCGCTTTAGGTAAAGTGAACAAAAAGCACACAGAGTGAATATAAAGCAAGACATAATAAAGTCGTAACAGTAACTTTAGTGCTTTATTCTTTAAGATCAGTTATAACTTGTTGCCTTGGTAATATTTCAAAATTCAACCTCTTTCAAGAAGCTGTGCTGCTGGAAATGTAAAAGTTATGATTCATAAGGTATATATATATATATATATAAACACAGTGAATGTGTGTTATAATGAAGGTCTAAGCAGTTGTGACAGCTTCCATCACTTTATGAATTCTTTTCTCACACTATTGTGTCAGTTGCCTAGGACACACTGTTGTTCGCATTGATTCAGAATCAGGTCAGATGGTATCGCATGTTAAATGGTGGGTTTAAAAAAGTGCAAAGAAGAGTACACGACTATAGGACTGTAACTCATGACCAATGTAAAACAACAACAACAACAACAACAACTAAACAGACGCAAAGGTTCTCCCCCTAACAAGACTTAACAAGACGAGAAATTACAAAGGACAAGTGTGGACAAACTCCACACCGGAGGAAACAATGCTCACAAGGCGTGAACGGGGTGAGACTGGAGAAACAGGAGATACACAGCTATTCTCAAAGGACAGGTATCAGCTTTGTCCCAGGTTTTGTGCATCTTCCTCCTAGTTTAACCGCTGGGGTTTTAACCGGGTGCCATTATGCATGTGTGTACAGAGAGCGACGAAAAGTTTTGTAACTAGTGAAGATACAAAAAGACATGATACCTTACTGTATGTATTTACATTTTTTGGAAGCAGTCAGGTGGCACGGTGGAGTAATGGTTAGCGCTCTCACCTCCCACCTCCAGGGTTGAGGGTATGAATCCTGCCTCCTGTCTGTGTGTATGGAGTTTGCGTGTTTTCCCTGTGTGTGTTGGGTTTCTTACTGGAAAAGTCATGTGATGAATGGCATTTACAAATTGTCAGTAGTATGTGAGTGTGTGTTGGAGTGAGTGGGTCTACCCTACCTTTTGGATAGCCTTCAGGCTCCTCATGAACCAGTACAACCGGTATGGACAATAGATGGATTGATAGGTGGAGGGAAGAAGTCTCCAGTGTCAGCACTTTCAATCAGTCAGAAATAAAACTGTAACTTTTCACCATAGCAAAGCCTTTAGGATTAAGTAGCTGTTTTATAACACAACAAACTTGTCTTAATTATTGCGAAAGAGTGTGGGGGGGGGGGGGGGGAGCATTTGTAGAAACAACTCTTTAACGCCACTATGAGCTAAGTAACAAGAGGCATAAACTCGTATGCCTCTAGACACTCTATAAAATGTCATTTACGAGGGCCATTCAAGTCAAACCGGGACTTTTAATTGTACGGAATAGCAGAACATTTATGAGAGTAAAATCTACCTTTATTTCTCGATATAATCCCCTGCTACGCTAATGCACTTATCTCAGTGTTTCACTAGTGCTTGGATACCATCAAGGTACAGTAGAAAGATTTCTCAGTGTGACCCACGTGAGCCATGACCAGACTGCCTGATGGCTGAAACACTGGCCTCCCAGGAACTCCTTTAATGGCTCAAACATGTGGAACCAGCATGGAGCGAGGTCAGGACTGTACGGGGAACTCCTAGCTGAGTTCCTGTATTGTGCAGTTGGTGTTGGTGAATGATCGCGTGTACAGTTCCCACAGACAAGACGACAAGTTCTTCACCAATTTTCAAGGATCGACACGGTCTTCTTTAAAATGTTTGCGACATGTAAATGTCTCATCACCATACTGTGCTTGAAGTCTTCTGTTTTACGTCTTCATTCACAAGAATTTTCATCACAAGTCCCGGTTTGGCTTGAACGCCGTTTATTACTATGAATGCATATAATGTATTTTTAAAATGTCATTTAATTATTAAATGTTATTGGCAAATTGCTGTGGAGTAAATTTATTATTTCTTACATTACAGAGTATATTTTGTTATTTATCTTTTGAAAGTAAAGAAAAGGTAAAAAAAAAAAAACATATTGACTTATTGCTTAGATAATTAACAGTAAAATGAAATTTACTTAGGTGAACTCATTTTCCTCTTATTTTATTATTTTTTTTGTTTGCACAAAAATGTTCTTAACTGTATGAACAGAAGGCAACCTACAGTCCATGACTCAAGACGATGGTTATTAGGCAAGTTCCCTGAGAGATTTTACAGCGGAATGTGAAATAAACTGCATTTTTAAAAGTTCAAACATCCCATATGCACACTCCTGAAGTTTTAATTAAAAGGAATAGCTTGGCCGTATCATGGCATAACCATGGAAACCTCCGCTGAGAAACTCAATGTATTCCGCGCTCTGAGTGCCACGTCTAGCATTATACAAGCAGACCACCCATGATAACACCCGCCTTGTGTGTAAATGTGCTTTTGGAGTTGTCACTTATAAAGATTAAAGGAAGTGCTATGTTAATAGTCACACAGTGAGAAGGAGGATCTCTGATCTGAGGGCATGGCAGAGCTCCAGTGGCTAATATGTAGAAAGGCTGGCAGGAGAACTTATCTGTGAACATGTCCAGCATCAAAGAGTGTCATGTCGTGAGTTATACATAATACAAGAGCAAGTCGTGGCTTTGATTTTATGGCTTTTGATTTTTGTGTATTTGATAGGTCTGCCAGACATTAAAGCTATCCATCAGGAATTGCTGAAGTAGGACAAGGCCTTTTTGTTCAGGACAGGGTTCAACAAAAGAGAACGCCATGTGTTATGAACACACTCCTCCTGGACAGTGTAGCTCACTAGTGAAGGCTGTCGGTTCAAATTCCAGACCTGTTGTACACTCATCTTTCACACTCACAACAGTCTAGTGCTGGTGTCTTAGGAAACCAGGAAACCCTTTTTTTTTTTTAAACTCAGAGTGGTTAGCACTATTGACTCGAACCTCCAGCGTTGGGGAGTTCGAATGATCTCCTATAATGCATGGAGTTGCATCATAGTAGACCCAGTTACTCTGGGTACCCCGGTTTCCTCCCACAGTCCAAAGATATGCATGATACTGTAGGTTATTTGACATTTCCAAATTGCCAGTGTATGATTGGGTGTGTGAGTGTTTGTGCAGGTGCCCCGCAATGGGTTGGCACCTCATCCAGGGTGTACCCCAACTAGTGCCCTGGGATAAGCTCCAGGCCCTCCACAACCCAACAGAAGATAAGCAGTATAGATAATGAATGAATAGATGGTAGTTTAAAAAATATATATTTTACTTGGTCAAGGTCAGGCCCTCATAGTACAACCATGTTGACCTCTGGCTTGTTTACTACCCCATAAACATTGTTTACTACGCCAAGGCCATGATATAACAGTTAAATGCAGGATGAGATATACATTCAAATTGCTTGAAGGCATTTGATTCTGAGTTTGTATCAAATCTTTAATTTATAATTTACTTTACAAGATTTGATCGACTGCAGAATATAGACCCTCACAGCCAAAGCCGTCCCAGAAAACATTCCAAGTAGAATCTCTTAGCCTGTATAACACTTAACAAACCAAAGACACATTGATGAATGCATTTTCAAAAATGTGGCTCAAAGTTGTGCTAGCATTAGCATGTGGATCCCGTCCAAAGATCCATTAAGGAAACCTTATCTATCTAAAGATCTATTAAGGAACCCATTCTCTACAAGTGTAACAGTACAAACAATGATTTGTTAGCATTAAAATGTGGCTTAGATTCAGGCAGACTATCCAAAGGTCCATTGAGCAGTTCAAGCAAACTTTTCTTAATATTAACAATCTATTAGACGACACTAAGCGCCATTAACCAATAAGTATCCATAGATCTATTGAATACCCATTAACCATGATAAGGTCCACTAAGGAACCCTTAAAGATCCAATGATCTATTGGTGAACCCATAACTATGCAAAAAATTCATCACTTATGCTATTTGTTTTGTGTGTAAATAAAAAGTTGGGTTAGAATAAGTATTTGGCTCCCATTCTGTCAAACCATTAAAATACCAAGATCAACTGAGGAACCATTCAAAATGCAGAGATTCGTCAAGAAAGCCCTTTTCTTTCTTTTCTTTTTGTTAGCATTAGCATGTGGCTTTCTTTCTCTTAGTCTATCCCAATATGAATTGAAGAACCCTTCTGAATCCATCTGAAGATCCACTGACAAACCCTTAACAGAGTGGAGGAAATCGTTTTTCTAAAAGTCTGGGCATTGGTACTGTAGCTCTTACTGCTCTGGGGTAGTGATCAGAAGGTCAAGGGTTTAAGCCCTACTTCCACCTTCAAGCTGTCACTATTGGGTCCTTCAACACCCTCACTGCTCGAGGAGCCCCATATCATGGCTAATCCTGCTCCCTGATTTCAGCTTCCAAACATGCTAGTATATGTGAAGAAAATAATTCCACTTTGCTATATGTGATTCTTCTTCTTCATCACACAACCCCACAGGTCGACTCACAGTTCTTTAAACATCTGAAGATCCATCAAGGAACCCATAACCATCCAAACAGCCACCAAGAAACTCTTCTTTCATAAAGCGCAGCTGTTCACACACGATGTCCAACAGTACCATGTTGCTTCCATCCTAAGAACCCCTGAGGAACCCCAGAATTCATTAAAGAACCCATGACTATCTAAAGCACTATCAAAAAAATTATAAGAACGATAAAAATAAATTCCACTAGTGTAAGTCACAGGATGGACCCCCTGTCCTGTATGTTTTAGTGTTTTCCCTTCTCTATCACACTTGCTTTGGTTCATAAAAGTTAAAAGTTGTTAATTTGCTGATTAATTAAGTCAGCTGTGTTTGGAGCTGCGAAAACACTAAAAAGTGCAGGGCAGAGAGGCCTCTGGGAATCTGTGGCAAGCGAAAGCTTTTCAGGAAATCAAGGGAAACTCTTATGTCCTAAAGCTTATGGAAAAAAGTACAATCGTGTGCATTCACTGATTTATTTGTCCTTATAAACTGTGTGATCAGCATTGTAAATGATTAAGTTACTGCATTTTAATTACAAAAAATATATATATTTGGGATTTTAAAAAATAGATAAAACAAGTTTTTTTTTGTGTTTCATAGATACACCACTACTGTTTACCCATGAGCAGATGGAATTTGTATGTTTAGTTATGCAATGCAGCAGTTTCCCCCCTTATTGGACCATAAAAATGTAACCTGCCCCCAAGATAGCGACGATTGATGAGGCCATATTGCAAGATACACCTCCTCTTATCACGGCTTCAGACAACAGGCACCAAGGCCACGGGGCCAAAAATCTGCATGCTCAGGTTATCTAGGCTTGTGCTTCTCTTCCTGCCATAATTATCGATTCTGCCCGTGACCCCAGAGCACGTTTTCCTCAGTTAGCAGGGCTGAATGAATATCAGGAGAACAACGATAAGCAGTGCAAATGTACTTAAAAAGGGGCTTTGGTGATTAGATTCCTGAGAGGCTCGCTTCATCCAGCCTGCTTAGTGATCCAGATGTGGCTTATAGGTGAAATATTATCATGATCATCGTCTCCGCGCTGTCTTAATGTGGCCGTGCTTTTTTTTTTTTGTCTAACGCGCTGGAGAAATTAGGTCAAGAAAACAGTTGTTGGAAGCAGGATGCAGATGTGTAGAGGGACTGCTAGACTTTAACATCTGTCTAGTAAATTTATGGGAAAAAGGTTTAATAATGATGTAAACAAACCTTTTCTCTGCTTTCTAACTGTTGAGCCAATCCAACTTCACTTTATAATAGCTAATCAAGGCAAACGGCGTGTTTGTGTGTGTGTATGTGTGTGTGTAATTATACATCATTCGGTTTGAAAAACTTTAGTTTAGTTGTTACACTGTAGTAGTAATAGTATGTATGTATAAAATTAATGAAATTATTAAAAATTATAAGTGCTAAGCCTTCTGTTCTGAACCCTGACCTAACGCGTCTCCTGGTTTTCTTCAACGTACATATAAAAAAAAAAATTGCAGGTATGTTACCTCCTCAAAATTGTGTACGAGTGTGTGTGAGCATCCTGTACCATGTGTGCATGCGTGTGTCCTCTTCTTCACAACCAGCATTCCAGGGACAAAGCTTGCATGCACTGACACCAACAAACAAATGAACGAATGAATGAATGAATAAATTTTGTGAAAATATTTGCACCTGAAACCGCATACAACAGTGGAACCTTGCCACACCTTAAGAACTACAATTTTGCAAGAAATTTGCCTTAGCATTAGAAGCATTTTTGGCATATGAGTGACTGAACGGATCGTGTATACTTCCGGTTGTGCACTTTTCACTTAAATTGGTAATTGGAGGCATTGTGGCTTAGTGATTAGCATGTTCTCTCCATTCTTGGTGGGTTTCCTCCGGGTACTCCAGTTTCCTCATGCAGATTAGGTGTTGCTAATTGGCATTCCCAAATTTCCCATAGTGTGTGAATGAGTGTGTGTATGTTGACCGGAGGTCATACCACAGTTGTGAAAATGGAATTAAATACAGTGGTCACCACTAGCCTCCATGGTCCCTACTTGGACTACAGAGGTTCCTAGATGGATGGATGGAAATTGGTAAAATTGGTAATATTTTTGGGTGGCTAGAACGGATTATCTGTATTTACATTATTTCCTTTGGGAAAATGCATTTCGCCTAAATTCTGGTTAAATTCGTATGCTGAGGTATCACTGTACTGCACCTTGCAATAAGGGAATTTAGACCTGGGAACTGTCCTGTTTTTACTAATCAATAAATTGAATACATTCATTTGAAAAAAAAAAGTGCACATTGCATTAAAAAAAGAATTAATGATTAATTTGCATTCTTTTTTATTTTTTATTTTTTAATCTTCAGTTTAAACTTCAGATTAGTTCAGATTAAGCGGCCAATTATCCTAATCTGTGTGTCTTTGGCATCTTTTCGATTCCCGTCTCTGTATGCATGGACTTTGCATGTTCTCCCCATGCTTGGTGGGTTTCCTCTCGGTTTCCTCCAACAGTCCAAAGACATTTAGGTTAGGTTAATTGGCATTCCAATTGTGGGCATGTGTGTGTGCCCTGCGATGGATTGGCACCCTGTCCAGGGTGTACCCTGCCTTGTGCCCTAAGTCTCCTGAGATAGACTCCAGGCCCCCCGCGACCCTGAATACAGGATAAGGCGGAATAAATAGTGACTGGACCCTGGAGGTGCAAGGCGAAACCAATAAGCCACTGTGCCGCCTGGTTTCCTCCAATGTATCCAAAAAAAAAAAAAAACCCTGGTATGCCACCTCCTTGAAATTGTGTACAAGTGTGTGAGCATCCTGTACCATATGTGTGTGTCGGTGTTTGTGTCCTCTCCTTCACAACCAGCATTCCAGGGACAAAACTTGGCATGCATCGACATGAATGAATGAATAAATGAATGAAGCAATCTGGTGAAAATATTGGCACCCTACTTCTGAAAACACTACTCCTGATATACAGGAACCTGGGAACTGTCCTGTTTTAACTAGTCATTAAATTTAATGAATTAGAAAAAAACTTGATTGAATTGAAAAAAAATTTTGATTGCTAATTGATTTTAAATCCTGATTTGTTATTGTTATTTTTATATACATGGAATGAAGCAGCTTGTGTGCGGTTTAATCATCCGTTCCGTTATGATGATGTCCGCATCGGGTTTTCTCCTCGCCTATATAGTGTGTGTGTGTGTGTGTGTGTGTGTGCTCGTGCGCGCGCGCGCGCGTGTGTGCGTACGCGTGTGCGTGTTTTGGATTGGTGGAAGCGGCATGGCGCTGGCGGAGAGGCGCGCGCGCTGCTCTCCCGCTCAGGCACTCGGTTCAGAACGCGAGGCGCGCGCGCTTGACTCGGAGGTGCAGGGAGCTCGTGCGACAAACCGGATGAGGAGCAGAACTTCAGTGTCTCACCTTCAGCGGTGCTGCTGCTCATACTGAACATGATCACGGCGCTGGACGGCTGATTCTTTTCATCGAGAAAAGAAAAAATAAATAATAATAATAATCAGCGCAGACGAGAGCGCGGAGGATTTTCACACTGAAGCGTTTTATATGTTTCGAGCTGCGGCGTAAAGGAGCCTCCTAGCAAGAGTGTTTTATATATATATATATATTATATATATATATAAAAAAGCAACAACAAAAGAACAAGAACTTTTGGGTTTGGGTTTGCAAACCGTCCACCATCACCTCGTCGAATATTTATTCCATTTTTTGCATTGCAGTGTAAAGTTTTGGGTTTGAACCTGACGCGCAGCGCGACTCCTCCATCGAACCCGGCTCTGACGCGTCTCCGCCGGCGCGGTCTCTCCCGGTGCTGTCATGGGGAAAACTAGTGCAAAGACTGCGAAAGGGGACAGACGGTGTACTGGATTCTTAGTGCACGTCGTTCGAACGATTTTTCTTCTCGTCGCCTTCATCGGTAGCACCAGAGCTCAAGGTAAGAGAGAGAGAGAGAGAGAGATTTTTCGGTTTTTGCTTCTGAACGCGGAGAGGCGCGTGCGGAATGACGCGCGGTGTGCGCAAAGCGTTAAAGCGCTGATGGAGCCTGGCGAGGCGCGGGGGGCAAACTTCACTAATGCCAACTGATGGAGGGGTATTCGGGCCAAAAAAAATAAAAATAAAAAAACCCATACCGACTATACATTAAGTACGACAAGTGAACGGTTGACAGTTGAAGGAAGGCGTGCTTTTGATCTGATTAGATTTTATTTGAATTGACTTTTGATGTGATTGTTTTTTTTTTTTTGCCATAAAGCAAGTGCTTGTTTATATATACATGCATATATACCTGCATATCTATCTATCTATCTATCTTTATCTAAAGATACAGTACGTGGTATGTTTTCAAAATATATATATTTTATACAGTACGTGAGTATATATATTATTATAAATTTTTTAAAAACTTAAATACAGTAAAATAAAATAAAGAGCAGTTTTTCCTGTGCTGTTTTGCAAAAACTAAAGACATTCTTTAAAAATATCATCCATGCTAGACTACTAGTAGTAGTATTGTTTGTATTGCTTTTGATCCTGCAACTTATATTTTGATTATTGTTATTATTATTGTTCTTGCTTTTGATCTTTTAACCTATTTGTCACCGGAATGACCCCATTTGTGCTCCTCGCTTCTCTTCCTATTGTTCTGATTTTGCTCATGTATACAGTAGACACACATCATTTCCGTACAGCTCAAAACCTCATTTATGTCTTGTGTTTGCCTTTTTTTATTATTCACGGTAAAACTTTTGAATAAAGCATTAGTGTGTGTGTGAGAGAGAGAAAGAGAAAGAGAGAGAGAGAGATAAATAGTACTGATAGGTGAAGTGTAATGACTTCAGAGTCATTAACCTCAATTCGTATGCTACTCAGACTTAATGATTTTTATATTATACGTTCTGTATTTGAGCTGTGAAGCGTAAAATGTACTACCTGAACAGTTAATTGAGTTAATGTAACATTTAACATGTTTTAAGCGATGTGTATTAAATTTAGGATCACATAAGGCTTTGTTGGCACACACACACACACACACACACACACACACACACACACACACACACACACACTCATGCTGCTCTGGAATAAGTGTTTACGTACATTGTGCCTAGCAGTTCTTGTTGATTTCAGGTCTCGGGTTGAACCTTTAAGTGTACGGTCCTTGAACGCCTCATTATTGAGACAGATGTGCTAGAGTACTTGGATTACATTGAGACTCTTAACGGATTGTACTACAGACAACAATTGCTTCCCACACTTCCTTCATCAAACTGCCAGATATTTGGGTCTGAATATATTTGATTTATAGGAATTACGCCTAAAGGATCAGAAATTCATATTCAAGTCTCAGGCAACGCTGTGTTCGCTCACTTGGCGTATTCTCTACCTGTTCTCATCAATAATTCAGAGTTAAACCAGTTTTTTGTTGTTGTTTTATTTTAAAGCTGGATAGGATGGTGCATCGTCTGTGCTTGTGTTTGTTAACTTTCAATTAATCTTGCCTATAATGCTTGACAGGGTTTTACATTTGGTATCTTTGTGCTTCTTGTGACGCTCCAGAGTCACATTTCTCTGCCTGGTATGTTCCAGATGTCACGTTAAGACACGAAACCGTCACGTCTTCATTCTTTGCCATTTAAAGCAGACGCTGCAGGGGCCTCAAGGTTTAAGGGGACGGAGTCGATTCTTATCTGGGTAAACAGTCTCAGTCATCTCGTTGATGTCGAAGAGATAACGTAAAGACCCTCTCCTTCCATTAAAAGCCAGTTTGCTTAAGCTCTACTCTGGCAAATGTTTGGAAGAGGCTTAAACTGTCCCAGAGTGGAGCTTTCAGATAGGTCTAGTGTGTATGTGTATGTGTTTTTCTTTCTTCTTTTTTTTTCAGCTCAGCGCAGGTGGCCGACTTTTTGCTGATCTGGTAGTTATGACGATCACAAAGGGAATGTAATTATGGTCGACCAAATCCAGGACAACGAAGTGGGGTGGCGGGGTGGGCAAGGTTTACACAATGCTCTTGTTGTTGTCGTTGTTGAATTTCATTTCATTCTCGAAAAAACAACAATGTGTTGGAAATTGAATATGAAAATGAATAACCACCGAGCCAAGGCCATCACTAGGACAGATAATTTTCGCGAGGAAAACCGAGCCAATTCCAGAAGGTTCGCATGGTTAATGCTTAACGTGGGAAGGGAAGGAGGCTACCCAGCTCCGGTTTCTGAAGGACACTGCAGGATGACATAATCCTTCCATTCCAGACCCAGTGGCATCGACTACAAAGGAAACATGAACCAGGTTGCTTCGTGTCCATTAAGAAGTCAATATTCACTGAAAACATTGTTTGCACCTAATTAATGGACTGGGCGTTTTATTTTTTATTTTTTCCATGTTGTCAAATAAAAAAATCGCTCATGACGTCTGTACAGCACAGAGTTCTACTGGTCTCCTAACTGTAAAGGTTCTTTTTGCTCATCTTTCTCCCCTCCTGCTCTGCTCCTCAGCTTTTCCATCACCCCTCTAATTTTCCACTCACTATCCACTTGTTTTAATCAAGTATCCCAAATCCAGTTTACGGTGGCTCAGAAATTGAAGTGCTCAATCCCAGATTGTCTCAGTGCTCTCCTGACACCGGGGTTTCAGCTCGCCATGGAGAGAAAGAAAGAAACAGAGAGTGAGAGAGAAAAAATAGAGGGAGAGATAATAAACTAGGGTGGACCTAAAACTGTAGCAAAATAACTGATGTGTCAGGCAGAAAAATGTCTGAATTTGAATGAACGGCAAGTCAGAGGGCGTTAGACGGAGAGAACCGACTTTCTGGAGAATTTCACCAATCTCTGAGAATCCTTCATGGAAATGCCCGATGGTTGCTCTGACACCCAGATGGAATGGCATAAGGATTTGGGGTCTAAAGTAGCCCGGCTGTCTGTTTGAATATGTAGATCCTCCGTGAAATCTGAAGACGCCAAATGTGTGTAAACGCTCCTTGTAAAACGTATTCGGGCCCTCTCTGACTCTGTGCTTAAACCGTGCCTTCTGGTTAGCTTCTTCCTTTCATTATTCATCGAACAGTGTTATAAAACCTTCAGGAAGCATCGGGGAAAGCTGCGCGTGTAACGTTCCAGACAAGGGCTCCTTGTACGTCCTCGGGGCGCATAATGACCGCAGAAAGTCAAACCCGAACCGAAAGCCACAGGGTCTGCCGAGTCGGTCGCGGCATGAGATCACTTTTTCCGCTCCTCTTTTTTCTTTTCATATTTTATTTGAGATTTGCCCTTTGAGCTTTTGTTTACGGAGCCTGATTGCAATGAAAATATTCCCGCCACAAGGCCACGCACGCAGTCTAACACTCGCTAAGTGTATGAACATCCGAGTAAGCACGAATGTTATTGCTATCGCGTTATTACTCCGAGTATTTCCCTCGTTGCAAAAAACGTTGCCGTCTCTAGGGCACTGCTAAGGTTACAGCCGTCGCACAAAGCCGGCATTGTACGCTCAGAACACTATCACGCAACGACCTAGCGTAGGTAATTCCCTAAGGATGACATGATGTAGGACCATTTTTATTCTCAGGGTTGGGAGGCCACGGGTGGCGCAAAGAAGGAAATGCCGTCACCAGACATTTCAGAGCTCAGTCTCCTCTCTAGCTCTGCCTCCCTCTGCGAGTGTGAGTGTAAGTGTGGCCTGCTTGTTCCCATGCTGAGGAGATGTTTTTTTTTTTTTTTTGGTGATAATTACTGCGAAAAAGTAGCTTGCTGAGTTTGCAACTCTCTGTCCTGACGTCACATGAGGATTTGAGTATTACCCGATGCAAGAAACTAACTGTTTCGCCGTCCAGCTGTGCAGGTACAGTAGGTTACCCAGGCAGCGGAGAACGTAGAGAAAGCCGTCTCCTTTTACTCGGGTCTTTGTTGCGGAAAGAAAAAAAATTGGAGCTGAGAGAGAGAAGGACTGAGTGCAATTAATCACCCACTGTCACTGCCGTAACTACAGGGAAGGCATCAAAGTGCAAGCCTTCAGTTCTATTAGCAGTCCATTAGCGGAGGCCGGCACAAGTACCAACACTTCATGCGAATTCCAGTGCAGAAGTAACTGACCTGTCTGTCAACACTGCCAATTCCTCTCTCTGTAACGACTCCTCTATCTTCATTCATATACACCAAAGTACCACCTCTGTTTTTTTTTTTTTTTTTTTTTTGAGGATGCTACATGAAACAGCACTGTGTGTGTGTGTGTGTTTCGCACCTGTGTGATGATTGCACAGAAAAATCACAGCCTGAATGCCTCTCTCTGTGAAATCAAAACCCATACGGCTCTTTGTTGCTGTTCGCTTACGCAGGATCCTGAGCTTCACCGAGGATCCTCGGTGCCCAATTACAGGCATGGATCAGAGGAAGGTAATTGATGGTCTTTACTCTGCGTGAAGAGGGTAATTGTGACCAGGAAGTGGAGAGAGATGTGAGAGGTATTACCACTTAAGAGGCCTCTTTTCTGGGGGCCAAAGAGAAGACTGACATGGTTCCTGTTTTGGAGACAGACCCGGTCATTCACTTGACATTTTTTTCCCCCCTGCTAGAATGTGACCACAAAAATTCTACACTGTATATAAAATACATCCTCGCCATTTATTTTTAGGGACAGACCGTGAGAATGAGTACATGCAGGCTTTGGTGATGATGCTATAATGTCAGTATGTCACAGTGCGCTTTTCTGAGATATGATGCATCCCTTGATTCGTTTCTTTTTATTACATATTATATTACAGTAAATAAATATTTTTAAGATACATTTAAATACAACTGATTTGTACTTCTTTTTATTTTAAAATATGTTTTCATTTATTTCAAATCAAATTATTATTATTTTTTTACTTTTTAGTTTCTTAAATAAAAAAAATACATAAATAAAATGATTTTTGTAGATACTAAATAATTTTTTTAATTAAAAATAATTTTAATAATGACGTGCATGGTGATGCTCTACAAATCGCATATCATAAAAATTCTTTTTAAAACCGTGACTTTTATTATATTTTTTTCACATCGTCCAGACATGTTTTTTTTGCTACTTCTTGAACCACCCCCCCCCCCCCCCCCCTCTAGTGAAAAAACAAGCAAAAATCTTGACCTGCATGTCCTGTACATTTTTATTGCGGACTGATTGCTAATAAGATGCGGGGCGAACAGGGTTAAGAGTGTGCTGCATATTGCTTTGTTGAAGCCTGAAGTGCCACTAAAACAAGTGCTACGCTTTTATTCTCTCCTTCGCATCCTCCGATGGCACTCTGGCTACACGGTCTTTGGAGATGTCTACAGGGATTGCATCACTGAGTGGCACAGAGTGGTGTTAAAAGCAATTTGTTCTCCAGCCTACCTCACTGAACTGTCCCAAACCCGCTTAATGCACAGAAATAACACGGCTCACTAGACTGTTTTTCGCAGACACCTGACGTGCCCTTCAACTGGATGGCTGGGTGTCGATTTAATTTAGATCAGTATATTTATTCTGTGCAAAGCCTCTTAGTATAGACTATTACTATTTCCTTTTTAACTAATGAGTTGCACTTGAGTGCTGGCCAAATTGAACCTTATTATCTGGCTTCATGTTGCATAATGATTAGTGGCATAAACCTCAGACTTCCACATGAGATAATTTAGATTCAGTGATTTGTTATTTGACGCTATCACTGAATCTGCTATAATGTGATATGATGATTATATGATTTAATTTATGATTTGGTTTTATTCAATTTGCCCAGCTGTACCAGTTAAATTCTGCCAGTACATTTCTACCAAGTTTCAAATGCACAGAACCAAGGAAGAGATGATTAAGACATTTTAACATTTTTATAACATATATATTTTTTAAATGCTAATTTTGGGGGGAAAAGCCTTTTGTTTTGTTCTGTACAAGTTCAAGGATCCGTTGTTGATGGGAAAAGAGATTTTTATAAATAGTTAAAGGGTTAAAGCTAAAAATAATCTGATCAGTTTTAATGTAATCAGTGATATTATTTCAGGTTGAAACCCACGTACACGTCTTTCTGTATTTCTGTACGGCAGAACTCTGCGGCTAATTTATTAATACAAAGAAATAAACATTTTTAAGGTGTTAACAAAATTTAGCTTACACAGAGAAATGAGAAATCCAAAAAAGTAGATTCGGTTTTGTCTTAAAATGACTCCAGCTCGTTAAAATCCACTTAAACCACTTCAGCGCTGTTTTTTGATGAAAATATAATGTGAAAATCTGAACTAATCCCAGTAAAAATATTGAGTTTAACTTCTCGTTATCTTCTAAAATGCTCACAATGCTCATGATGCTAACATGCTAATACTAGAACTTAACTCTCATAAGACCTCCTTACTGAGAAATATAAGACAGGAAAGCCACTGTTGTACTAACCTCATAAATGAAAATCAGTTGAATTTTGTGTGTTTCCAGTGTTCAGCATATAACTTTACTTTCGAGCAGCTGAATGGCTAATCATGTAGCTTAGAATTCTAATGTTGCTAGCATGCTAATACCACAGCCTAAAGCTGAACACCTAACTGTAAAGAAAAAAAAAAGGGCAGGAAAGGTACACAGGACTATTCTCATAAACCAAACAGTGAATTTTTCTATTTTGTGTTATAACTTTGCTTATTAGCAGCTTAAGCGCTACCATGCTAGTACCAGAGCCTTAAAACTCATTAGAAAGAGAAACAGGAGAGCTGAGGCACTATTCATACGGTTGAAAGTATGTGATGTGAAGGCGATATGAGTCAAATTTAGCATGGTTATCATTTTTAGCATTGTTATAACTTGGCTGAATGGCTTGTCATGTAGCTTAAACGCTAGCGATGTTAACATCCCCTGTTGAAAGGCTTCTGTAACAAATAGACACTGCTGTTGTTCACCTTCCGGGAAGGCAGGGTAAAATTCAAACGATCTCCCCCCATGGGGCAATTGGAAACCCGAGAAGTTTCCTATCTCCAGTTTATCAGTGTGTGTTCCCTTCACCAGCCCCCCGTCTCTGTTATTCTTCAGCCCTGCTGACGGAAGATGAAAGCATAGCACAGATAAATGTTTGTGCTTTCCTGTTTTTATGGGGCTTAAATAAAGAACATACATTTGTTCCACTACTTTGAGGGCCCCCCCCCCACGCACACACAGCTCGTTTAAGTCCTGCTTTCCATTAAGGACATCGTACAGGTCTGTGATGATAAGAGGACAATGTTGGTGCCCCTACGGGCTGGACCCTAAGGTCAGAGCTGTAGAACGGCGATTGTGAGTCGGGGTGGGTTTTTTTTTTCCTGCTATAGGCCAGGCTCTGTGGGATAATGTTGTGTAATTAGAGCAACCCTGCCTTCAGGGGGTGGGCCTGTTTGGCCTGATTGTAGTCCGTGTACAGCGCAGAACCTCAGGGCTCTTATTACTGCCAGCAGGTGCTTTATGGGGAATGTCAAAGCCGTTTGGGGGGAAATGCTCGGTTAAGTTTTGGGGCGAGGTAAATGAGGAGAAAGGCTCTAATGTTTAACAGGCCTCCCGTGAGACGTGTGCGTGTATGTCACGGAGGTTACGCTGAGGGTCTGCTTGTGCTTCTTCTAAAGGCTCTGCGTCTGGACTGTATCACTTCTCAGCCAGAGATAAAGCACTGCTGTCACGTCCTTATGCCCATTTCCTCCAGAATGGGGCTGACAAATCCAGCCAGATAAAGGAGCTCAAATATTTCAGGATCGATTTTTATAATTCCCTTCATAAATCTCGTTCTTGGTTTATGTACAGAAACAGATCTTTAAACCGCTGTGCAGGCCATTAGCAGACGACTTCACTAAACGTGTGTCAAAATGTAAATGATTCTTTTTTCCCCCCCTGTCTGTTAAATGAAGTGCTAAATTAGAGGCACATTGTGTGATCAATTTTGTACAGGGAAGATGTGAAAAAGCTAGTGAAGAGGATGCACGCCGCAGTTCTTTTATCCTTAATTCATGTTTTCTCACATCGTCGCCGCGTCACGTTCCTGCCGTCACTCCATTTTCAAGATGGAAAGTCTAAACGAGAGTCTGGAGAGCCATGTGTTTACGTTTCTGCTTTTACACTCCAACTCCCTAATTTGCTTTTTTTAACGTTTTGCTGAAATCCCCTCATTTTTTCCCTCCGCACATATGCTCATCCCGGGTCTGAAACGCTGCCCTTTCTTTTTTCAAACCAGGCATTATCTTTGCTGCGGTGGCATTTTTGTGTGTTTGTTTTTCCTGCTTGTGATGTTCGCTGCATGTTCGCTAAGCCTCGCACTCAGCACATTCGAGCACAGCCACGGCTCCACGTTTCGGTCTCCAGGGCTCGAGGAGCCGGGAAGTGCTTAACTGGGCCATGCTCGCTGCGGCTAATTTTACACGTGCCTGGGCGACAGTGGCACACTGGCTATTGCGTTTCCCTGATGAAGGCTTTCTGCATGACCTACCACAAGTTGTACCGGGGAGATGTGCTTATCACTTCAGTCCTGCGTTTGCATGCTGCCCGTAAAGGGACCAGGGGAGTGAGTGCAAATGACAAGCTGGCCGAGGCAAAGCCTTCATTGAGAGAGTTAACCACTGTTAATCACGACCGTGGGTAACGAGGACAGTTTACAGCGACTGGGACGCTGTTAATTCTGACCTTCCCCGCTAGCATTAAATCCAAGCCCGGCCGGAAAAACTCCGTCCCCGTCCTGTGATTACGGCTTGAAGGAAATTAGTAGTAGGAGAAGAATCCAGAAGGATACGACGAGCAGATCTCTTCCTAAGCAGCAGTAGTTTACCAACACACACAAGGACCTCCAAACATAACGGAAAGTGGATAAATAATAAATCCTGTACTAAAGTACTAATCTAATGGATATGTTGAGCCCTGTGTAAAGTTGAGACTCAGCAGTCTGCAGCGGCTGGATGGGGACAGATAGCGAGCTTTTTTTTTTTTTTTTTTCTTTTCTTCTCTTCCTTTTTACAGTCTCAGAATAGCAAGCAACCATCTGCAATCATGTGTGCAATAGCTCACTACCTACCTCCCTGAAGTGCTTTCTATTTGCCACATATGCACATCTTTCCATTTAATATTAACTCCATTTTTTTTTTTCTGTTCAGAAATGCGGGTTTTTTCAAGTCAGGGGTCATAAAGTTGACCGTGTGAGGTGGAACACATGAGGTCTGCTAGCTGATGTAAACTGATATGCCATTATGCAGAGCGTTAAACATTCCTCTTGCTGTTCTTTCATCGTGAAACAAATGATTCACCTACAGTCTCTGAAACATACGAGCAAGGGGGCTGCCGCTTTTTGGCCGCTGTCCGACTCGAGACAAAAAAAAAAGGAGGCCAACAAACGCGCGCTCCATTCGCAGGTTTGATCTGTGGTAGGGCCCTTCCTACCAGGGAGTTGTCAGATTTGAATTACAAGTCATGAATGCTCGCTTTTAGTAGCCAAACACATAAATCTGGGCTCTACACACCTCTCTTATGCCTCTCATTTGTGAGAAAGGGCCTCTGTAAATCTCGCCGTGTTAGTTGTTTCAATAAACCGCTGAAAGTTCCTCTCTTTCAGTCGCGTTCCGTGTTTTATCAGAGGTATTTCGGTGGTTTATTGTGCAGGCTCGTGCCAGCACTGACAAGCCTCGCCAGAAGAAGCACCACTTGGGCTTGGAGGTAGAAGGGAGGGCTGTGGGTGTGAAGAAGAACAGAAGAAGGGGATGATAGCGATAGCACGGGCGCTCGTGTCTTACCCATAATCCCTGTAAGAAAGCAGAGATTCAGAGACATTAACTCCAGCTATTGTGGATCACTTTGTTTCTGGTGCTCTGCTTTGTTTGCTGCGAAAGAACCTTTAAGACTGAAAGGAAAAACAAAAGCAGAACGACGTTAGCTCAGTCAGCATAAGCGAGCGTGTATTCACTGGTGGCAAACGTAACGTTTCTTTTCTCTCCTCTTGTCATGTGCAAATGATTTTGTATGGAAATCTGATCTCTTTTGTGCTGCTTATGGGGAGATTGGAATACAAGGGGCCTACTGTTTGCGGGCCTCGCTATGATTTGTCATTCTGGCAGTTGTTTCCACAATGATTGGATTTCAGGGACGTGGACTCGTGAAATATGGGCATAACTATTTACATGCTAAGGCCCAGACCTTTTACTCTGTTTCTTCTGTTTTGCTTCAAGAAGCCCGGGACAGGATGCAGGGGTTATTTCGTAGAGGGCGTACAAATTATCGGACATCGAGAAGGTTCACTGCTGATTGGCAAAAGTTGGCAAACCATAAAACGTGGTTAGTAGCCATGGCTAGTCATGTACATGTCTCTTGGCATAGAAGCAAGATATAAGGCAACTTGTACTGGATGTACTGTATATACAGTATATAAACTGCATACAGTATATGACAGCAAAACATGATAAAATTGGCGAATTATTATTCCCTGTGAAACAAGGTTAACTGTAGCAAAAAGTTTAATTTGTAAACTGCTACATAACCTTGTTTAAGAAGCTTTAAACATCCACATATTTGGGGCCATCCAAGCTTGCAGGTTTTCGAGCAAAAGCCCATTAGTGTCATATGATCGGTGAAGAGAGGAAACGTCCTGAGCTACATAGCGGCTGCAGTTAGTGGTTTAAATGTGTAAAAAGGTTTTTAGAAAATGATGAAGCCAAGAAAGGGACGTTTACACTCCGGCGGTAGTAAATGTGTAGTAAATGCACACGTTTGCTTTCTCATAAAAACTCAACATATTATTGATACTGAATTGTATACTTGAATAAACACACAATATCTGAAGATTGATTTATCAATTGCGCCAGAAACGGCAAAAGATGGATTTATAGCATTTTGGAAAATTTACCCTTTTAAACTCAAACAATTGTAACTATCTTTTGATGTTTTCTTTTTCTTACTTATGTGTCCAAAATACTGGTCACATGAGTAATACAAAATATTGTTCGTTTGCAATACTTTTTATTTTTTCCCATAACTGCAAAAATGGAATCCTCATTTTACTGTCAACCTGTTCACATATGAACAATTTTATTTACATCGTTACATTATATGAAGTGCAGAGACGTGGTGTATCTTAAAGGTTAAAATAAAATCTGTTACTTGTTGTTCCAAAAAGAAATGCATCAACATTCAAAATCCAATCATGGCCCCCAATCCGTACCATGGAAAAAAAAAAAACGAGAGAGAGATAGAAAGTCAATGCACTGATGAATCACAGTTATACGATCTTTCTAATTCCTAAGGCAATGTCGCATCTCATCTCGCTTCCTCTTTCTCAGTCTCCTCCTGTCACTTTTTCTGTTTGCTTTTATCTTCCTGGAAATCTCACCAAGACATTACAGACAAAGCAGATTTTTTCCACAGTTATTCTGAAATGATATCCTCAAAAAGCCCTAACAGGCTTGGCACGACTCAGTGCCCCTTTTTTTTTGTTTCCAAAGTGCTCTCTGGTTTTCACGAAAAAATTACAATCAGTCTCATAATCTCCAAATGACTATAACGCTCCCGAAACCGTATACCGATGTACTTGTGTTTCGGTGCCATATTGTTCAGATTACTTGTGTGCGGGTTGATGTCCTCGCTTTTATGCGCAAACAGTAGCCCCATTTTCTTTCGCGCTTCGCCTCTGGAGAAAAAGAAGGAGCTTTCGCTTGAGCCACCGTGGGACAAAATTGCTGTTTCTGTTTCTCCCTGAGATATGCTAGAGATGAGGCTGATAATGATTTGCTAACTAGCACCACACACTGCAGATTTCAGCGAGCTCCCACGTCCCATGAGGTGAAACTTTTCAGCTTAGTAGTAAAATGCCGGTAATTGATTTGGACTCGCAGTGTGGCTCGTTATTCAAACAGACCCTTCTATGCAATAATGGTTTTGGAGTGCAGATTATGTTTTCCTTATGCTTTTTTTTTTTTGAAAGAGAAATAGGAATGTAGGCCATATGCAGATTTCCGTTTGCACCCTCCGTTTTAACTTATGCAGCAGGCGCGTTAGATTTTACCGCTTCCATTCTTACAGTATCACTCTCTCTCACTCGGATCGGGTTGATAAGAAAAGGCATTCCATGGACTGTAACTGGACATTTTCCCCAACTCTATCACACGTCATGAATTTCTTCCCCCTCCACCGATCCAGTCTTACAGTAAGCAGGGCTGGGCCTTGGATTAGCCTAAGGTAGCTTTAGCCAGAAAGGGCCACTATTCTTCCCTGATCACAATACATTAGGTGAGAGGAGGACGAATTAAGGCGACCCGGCTATATACATCATCCGGATGGTCCCGAGCCAGAAGCCTTGCCTAGAGTTGTAGTGCTGCGTGGGGCTGCATGAGAATCACGCAAGTCGATGCCATTTTCCCTTTATTAATCTCATTCAGGCCTTGCTTTGTCTCATCTTTTTTTTTCTTCCTTGCCCTTTAAAGATAAATAACCATTCAGCAAAAGGTTTCGGATGGTAATTGACAGGCCATGTTAAACAAATCCACTTGCCCTCTGCGGGTGCCTCCTCTTCTTCCCTTCCCCTCCCCGTCTTGCCCCATCTAATCTAACTAATGCTCTCTGTTTGTGTGCTGGAAAGTGAATTAAAAACAGCCTGACTCAATACCTGATCTATATCGCCCCAGCTAGTTGCATGCACATTAGCTGTTTCTCCACAGCTCCTGTAATTGCATTACAGTACTCCGAGGCTGTAACTATTAAGGACTTACACTGTCTTGGCTGTTGTTAATCATAGCCTCCGCAGGCCTCAAGGCTCTGATTAGGGGACTGATGGAGGGAGGGAACGAGGGCCAGGAGCCTGCCCCCAAAGCGCAGCGGAACTGTGTAGATGTTTCTGGGAAGTCTTGCTCTAATCAGCATCTTTCCTCTGGCCACCATTTTTCATTCCTTTTGTGATTCCCCACCCAACAACGTGGCCTGCTTTCCCTGCTATTCTTTCTTTTTTGCTTTTTCTCCAGCTGCCCCTACTATCCGTCTTCATTCCGGCATCAAGAACATTCTCTCGACCACACCGTGTTTATAAGCTTTTTTTTTATTTTTTTTTATGTGTTCCCCTGTGTGCTTTTCCTATTTTCTGATTTTGATAAGAGAAGGCAGATTTTTTTCCCCTTCACTCAGGAAATGGCTCTGAAACTGTCTATTAAGTAGAAATATATCTCGAGGCACTCTCTGCAGTTTGACGTGCATAAGAAGTTGTTTTGCACCCGTATCCGTATCGCTCCTTGCGCAGTTGGATTTCAAGAGAGGAGACTGTTTTAAGAAGGCTGATAGTGTCTGACTTAGGGGGGGGTGGTGGTGGTGGTGGTGGTGGTGATGGTGGGGCGTGTGGTGTATGCGACTTCTCACTGTAATCAGTAGATTGCTGCTGGGAGTCGTCTTTCATCATGCTCCCTGTGCGTCCTGCAAGGAGATGCGTGGCTCGGCGAGGATCTGCTTACACATTACAGACCCTCTACGCTTTTTTTTTTTTTTTTTTTTTTTCCCAGACTGCGAGGCAGTTTAGGGATACGGTTTCTGGGCGTATAAACGTTTCTACTCCCCCACTTTGGGTTTTTTCTTCTTCTAATGTCGGTTGTATGCAATTGATCAAATAGCACTGATTTGGGGTTCGAGGAGAGTGGAGAATGAACATTCTGCTGCCATCAGTTTTTGCCTCTTTTATAAAGATATTGAAGTGAACCCAAGGTGCAGCGTTTTAAAATTTTATTCCTTTCTAATTGTCTGATTTGTAATGATGGGTGATAGCGGGAGTCGGAGAGGAAAGGAATATCTGTCAATACTAGAATAGAATGAAGAGACTCGCCGAACAAAGGCATTTCTTTCCTTTTTTTTTTCCCTCTATCTTTCTTTTTTTAATTTAGTGTCCTCTATAGAAGCACAAAGACAACTCGATTATTTCGGTGTAGTCGGAAAGGGTGAAAGGCTGCAGCTCCGTGGCCCTGACGCTGCAAAGCAAACAAGCGCGCCCTACATGCAAACTCCCATGCGACCCCTGCGCCTGCTCCCCTGACCTCCACAAAGTCACTTAAATTATTATCTTCCCAGCCTTTTCTTTCCCAGAGAGCGCAGTTGGTCTACCTGCCAGCTGACAACCCGTGATCAATTACAGCAGACAGGGGTATCTGTGTCTGGGAAGCTCCCCGGGGCCGGATTTGTCAGAGATCAGGGCAAGGGGTGTGGGGTTTGGTGTGTGTGGGGGGGCGATCAGATATGCTTGTGAGGAAGGATCGCGGAAGCGTAGGGTAGGTCAACCATCTCACGCAGTCAGACAGACGGGAAGGTTGTTTTGTCTTTGGCCTCACTCAAAAACTTTTTTTTTTCAGTTCACATCTCAAATGATGTTTTTCTGTTATTTTGTCTTATTTACGTAGAAGTCTGAATTTTACACGGTTTATTTCTTTATTCACTTTTGGATTTTCAGCGTCGGAGTGTACGTACAGTAAATGATATTTTTTGACTAGTGATGTTAACCAATAATCATCAAATCGTTACAATGAAACCGATTGTTTTACATAATATTTCTCCGTAGGCTACAAATCTATTCATTTATACACCACAAGAGGGCGCACTTGCTGTTTACGTGGTGCGGTCATTTGATTCAGCTGTTTAATTTATCTTACATAACTTATTTGTTCGGCTTGTACTTCTAGTTTAGAGCGGGTGTCTAAATAAACCTTAAACTGGAAAAAATGTGCATCTTGTCACCATTAATTACTAATGATTCATCGATTGATGATGGTTAAAATGTTAAGAGAAACCGCAGCCCTACTTTTGTACAATTATTTTATGTGTTCCATTATTTTTGACACCAGTCAGGAGTCAGCGACAGGTTTGTTTGCATCCTCAAATAAAATCTCAATATTACAAATCAGCCATAAACCAGGTTTGGAAAAAGGCAGCTAAAACAGATTAAGGAAGCAATTTTTTGGTCCAAAGACATAGAAAAAAAAATCAAATAAAGTTAAAGACATGAAGTTTGGTGAGTCAGTCTGGCTTTGACAAATAATCCCTCAGTGAGTGAAATCTTTGGACAGATCTGCCAGTGAGACGTTAATCCTCCGTGTTCATGCTGTTACTAGCCGTGTTCTCTCAGTCAGGTCAGGAGAGGTGGCCAGAAACCTTCACTAACTACACCCCACACACACACACACACACACACACACACACACACTTCTCGCTCCCACACACACCCCCCCCCCCATCATCATTGCGTCTCGCTTCTCAGCTGTTCGAGCTCTCCACCCCGTCCACGTCTCGTCTCGGCACCCGTCTCCTTCAAAGAGCTGTTTGTTTTTTCCGCTGAAGTGTTTGCTTGACATTAGCCTTCAGTAATCCGGTTGAAAAGCCCTTGCCAAGACGCCACCATTTTTTCCTCTTTTTTTTTTTCTCCCGGAAATCTCAGAGACGGATAACTCGTCTGCTTAATTAAGCTCATTAGCATTCGCTGAATCTCATCCTGTTACTCCTTATGACTAATTTCACATAGGTTGGTATAAAAGCCCGGCTGTGGTGTCATGTTAAATTAAAGCAGCTCCGGTACATACACTTGGCTGACGAGTTTACGATTCGAACACTTAATCCTTTGGTTAAAAAAAAAAAAAAAACTAATTTGCATATTTGACATTTGGGGAAGCTGTGGTATTTGGCTTTAAATAAGTGGTTGCGGTTTTGATCCTTTTTATGTAAAAAAAAAAAAAAAAAGGAACGAAATGTCAGAGCATGTTTTAATATCAGTGTGCTTTCACTGTGTTCCTCGTATTACAAACATAAATGAATAAATTTCGAAAAGGTTAGAGTTTAGAAAAGCAAGTAGAGAACTCTCGGGTTGAATTCGATGAAGTGTTTAAGATACAATCACATACTGTATCCACCATATCCAAGAGGGGCTTTATAAATATTATGAAAGCTCGATTAGTATTATTAACTAACACAAACTTTAATAACTCAAAAACAGTTGGAAAACTAACTGCTGCATGAAACTAAAACTGAGTTTTCCTCTGTGGCTTCAACAGACATTAATATTCATGTTTAAATAATGAACAATAGATATGATGTACATCAATCATGTATACAATTACTACTGTATATTAATAGTTTTTTTTTTTTACCTTCAGATTTCCATCTAGTCGTCTTTTGTCTTTGATGGAAAACCGCGATGTAGCCTTTTAGTTCGGATTTCCCGTCGCCACCTCACGGGAACTTTGATCCCGAGCATTGATTTACTAATGAAAGACTCTCGGGTAAACAGTTTCATTTCCGTGTCTCCGTCGCTCTCATCCTCCTAATTTGATGCAGGTGAATGCCAGGGGAGGAAAGCGCACAGCTCCGTCTGACCCGCGTCCAAATTTTGTAATTAAATGCCTGAATACACTCAAGACTTTCTTCCGTCGGGAGAGAAGGACTAGAGACCTTCATCACTCCTGCGCTTGGATTACAGCGCTCAGGAAACCTGTTGCTTGTCTTTGAGGCTGCCTGCTTGAGCCTTGTTCTTGGCTTGTGTTCACTTGGTACAAGGTGAAATATTCATCTTAGTCTGAAAATATCATAGCTATCACAGGATTAATCTAAACCACTAAAGACAAATATAAAAAGTGGTGAATTAAATAATAAATATTTGTTAATATTTATTAATGGAGTCGAGCAAAAGACAAAAAAAAAACGACAAAAAAAAAAGACTTGTTCTTCTTTTCTTTGGTCTAGTTTGACACAAAAATATTCATGTGTGCTTGTTAGTCAGTCACATGACCGTGATACATGTAGGGTAAGAACTCATTTTTCCTGACAAGTCCTTTTGAAGGGGACCTATTATGCAAAATTCACTTTTTTGTTATTTTCAGACAGATCCCCAGTCTGTATGAACACCCCCCAAAAAAAAGTAAGGACAAAAAAACAGTCCTTGCTGTTTGTCGTTTCCAATTAAGCATTGGCCGGGGCTTAAACAAGCTCAGTTACAAGCAGACCCTCCCCGATCGTCCATAACATTAACAGCACATACAGTTCATACATTAACATTGATTATCAATTATATACCAGTAGACTGGTGATAGGGTCATGGGCCCCCAGGCCTCACCCGTGCCCATGGGGACCAAAAGGCAGCTCGTCCAGTCCGATCCCACAGATAAGAAATTCCAGTCACTAGAAAGTCACTAGAACACCAAGTGCACCATAGCTGGCCACACCCGGTGACGGCAGGCGAAGAACAAGTCCATAGCCAAATTCCTCAGATCTCAATCCGATCAAACGCGTGTATAGATAGATAGATGGATACAACTTTATTGTCCAAAGTTGCGTAGTACAGGCACTTGGCAACATTGAGCTTAGCGGCTACCAGAAGTGCACATATACTGTAGGCATTGAGCAACTTATAAGGTGCAGATTAAATAAATGGATTTATGTACATCTCGGGAATCGAACCTAGACCCTGTAGGTGCAAGGCGACAGTGCTAACCACTAAGCTACACAGTGCCTTGCAAAAGTATTCATACCCCTTGAACTTATCACTTCTCTTGTCAGGTTTGCAGTTGTGCCATGAGCTTCGTGATGCTGTTTGTTCACTAACAAACCTCTGAGGGCGTCACAGAACAGCTGTATTAATACTGAGATTAAATCACACACAGGTGGACTCTATTTAGGTCACTCCTGAAGGCAGTTGGTTTTACTGGATTTTAATTGGTGGTATCACAGTAAAGGGTTCTGCACACTTTTCAGGTATTTGTTGGTAACTAATTTTGGAAACCATTGATCATTTTCCTTCCACTTCACAATTGCGCATAATTTTGCGTTGGTCAACCAACCAACCAAATCTCCATGAAATCCATTTACGTTTAAGATCGTAAAGAGACGAAAGAGGCAGAATGTGGGAAAGTTCAAGCGGTAGGAAGACTGTATGTAACAAACCAGTGTATATAACACATTTGGGGATTTCTGTGAAGGTCCCAGACATGGACAGTTCCAGAGAAATGCACTTCTTCGAAGGGTTATTTGGGGGCGATCAGCGAGAGAAACAGAAAGAATTTCATATATATACCAGATAGAAAAAAACTGTAGTATAATACGTGACCTTTAAACGCTGCCTGTATTTTCTTGTTTTAGTTCAACTGTTTTAACTGTTTTGTTTTTTGGCAGTCAAAAACCACTTTCTGGAGTCTCTAAGCTGAATAGAAGAGAACAACTCAAAGGGGATGCGCGGAGATTTTTACCGCGAGATATTTTTGAGTTTTTCCATAAACTCGTTCATGCTGTTGGTATTTATCACATCGTCGTTATAAAATGACACAGAGGACTGAAGAAGCTAAACAGAGTAAAATGCAGTAAGTCAGGAGGAAGACAGTCGTTAGATCATCCAGCGTGTGACACGGTGACACTGTAACACTCCTACTTGTGCTAAAAGTGGTTCGTAGCATGAATAATGTTGGATGAGTTACTGCAAGTCTTTTAGTGGTTGTGCGTGTTTTTTTTATTTTTTTTTTACATTTTATTATTATGAAGAGAAAGATGAGAAATGAGTGAATAATCCCTCGAATCCTCCACAATGGCTGCTTTTGTTTCACTCGCGATACCATAATTGAGCCCCAGGTACTAGCCGTGCCGGCAGGAATTGGATTTCGCTATGTGAGGTGTAGCGAGATTTAATGTGCCATGTAGTAGAGCAGAAAAAAAAAAAAATTTGCACATGGTCTTTCCCGTCTTTGCGCCGCTCGGGCTTTCAGACGGGAAACGAGTCATACGTAAACAGGCCTGTTCTTCTCGCTACACGCATCTCTTAAACACATTAAAGCTGCAGCAAAGGCGCGGTGTTTTCTGTTGTTTGTATCAATTTGCCTGGTTTCCATTACATATGACTCGACCCACAGTCCACTCCGGGGAGGCTGACATACTATACGCCACCACAAAAGTCACTCTGCAATCAGGGTCTGTTTACCAGCTCCAGGTCAAGATGCTCTTGATGGCGTCCATGTCCCCAATCCCTCCCCCATCCTGGCTCGCAGGCTTTCTGTGTGTGTGTGTGTGTTTACTGCAGGACACACACGCAAGCTCTCTGTCATGTGCAAGAACGAGGTTAACTGGCTGCTTAAGGTCACGGCCAGTCGTCTCTTTTTCTGTAAATAAGAGCGAAACAAAAGGGCCCTTCATCAGCTTTTAACGCCTCATGGGCCGAGTCGCCGTCCAGCCCATTACCTCCGTCCGGTGTTTGTTCTTCCATTCCAAATATTGTTTTATCACTTTGAAGAAAAAACAGCAACAGCAAACCGAAGGCCTGGCGTTGAGGGGCGGTACCGTTCCGCCAGTCCACGAGGCTCCTCGGTGTATGCAGAGCAGGCGCATTCGCTCGCTTACACACGGCTCTGAATCGGCCTTTTGATGCTGACTGCCCCTGACGTAAACAATGTAGCCTTTCACAGTATTTTCTCCCTTATAATTAACTTACCGAAACACCCCCACCGCCCCGACGTTTATTTTCTCGAGCGCGCCCTCCACCAGGTCTGGAAAAGCCACAAAAAGACACAAGGAGAGCCTCCATAAAGAGTGTGAGAGCGAGAGGGAGAGAAGAAAAAACAGGGTGTGTGAGCGGAATTAGACCGACCGAACGGGAGAGAAAGAGCCGCTATTGAAGCTTTCTCGTCTCGTGCCCTTTGCGCGCCGCCACAGAAAAAGAGAGATGACACAGCAGAGCAAGTTACCGGCTCTCACAAAGTTATCCGACCCCAGTGTGCTGACTCGAAGACCCTCAATTCTTGTCTTTCTAATGTAGAGCAAACAGCTCTTGAGGGTGTAACCAAAAGCAAGAGAGAAAGAAAAGAAAGAAAGAAAAAAATTCAATACTGCAGGCAAGCTGGCGCCTCTAGAGCCTGTCATCTGTAATGCTCCCAAGAAACCCACTATGTCATAAAATAATTGTGGGAAGACTTGTGGAGTATTTATATAGCGCTTCCTGGAAACAAACGAGAGACAAACGGCTTGAGTGTCCAGTCATAATGACTGGAGAGTCCAGTAATGGAGGGAGCGGAGAGTATTTTAGTAGAAGTGTGTCTGTGTCAGGGAGTTAGCACTGAAATGATTGTTATACACACACACACACACGTGTGTGCGTATATATACCTGAATAATATTGTGATCATACAATTGCAAAAAAAAAAAAAAAAAAAAAATCACACATTTTCTAATTCCCGTAACATGGTTTAGGTTTCCCATGTGGCCCAGAAGACCTTTTCTCCCCACAGTTAGAAGTGAAGCACAGCGTAATTAACCCTAGAAAAATATCAAGCAAGACGGCGATGGTGCCAGAAGTTGAGCATAATTTCATTTTATTTTAGTTTTTACTTAAACTAGCCTGTTAATCTATCAGAGTTCTACTTTACCATGTGTAACATTAACACAATCATTCAACCTTATCCAAAATATCGCATTTGTTGTGTATAATGTTGGATAGATTAAAAAAAAAAAAAAATAAATATATATATATATATATAATTTTTCTACATCATTAATGTGATAAGGCACTGCTCTGTCAAAAACAATCCGTCCACAACATGAAGTTGCTTGTTACTATGAGCAATGCAGAAAGCACCACAGATTAATCGTCCCATATTTTACAATTTCTTTCCACCAAGGTGCAGCTGAAATATTTCTTTCTCTGATAATGTATTTTTTTAATACCTCAAACTCCTTCTGGTTCACTGCTCTTCCAAACACACCATTTCAGTGTCTATGTAAATGAGGTACTTCTAGGCCAGGCCTCCCGCCCCCCAGACGACAGAGGAGGGTTTCTCTCATATGAGCTCACATTAGCTGGAACATGTAATTAGATTATTTAGGCCCCAACAAAATTTGAAAACGAATAATGCAGCAAAGAATGTTTTTTTTTTTAAATGATTTTTGATTACACATGTCTACTGGACATGTGTAAACGTTTAAAATGACTACGTTTGACGTTTAAAATGACGTTTAAAAATGACTACGTGAATTCTGCACAATACACTTTCTTACATGCACATTCACTTTATGTACACTGCCGAACATACTTGGGTTCTGATTCTGATTAACGTTCGGAAGACTAATGTAACCGGCGCCTTTAACAGAATGCCTGGCCTAGTCCCGGTGCCTGGTCCAGAGCGGCCACTTGATGTAATATCTTTCCCCCTGCCTGCCGCTTTCTCCTGTCAGAAGCATACTGTCTGCTCTGCCCTTTTCCTTTTATTCACAATTGATAAGGTTCATTCATTTATCATACACCATACACTATAGCCACAGACCACAAAATAAGCATTATCGACGCATTGGCCTTCAGTAATGTGTGTTTCCGCACCTCTACGCGACCTCAGCAGTCCTCCGCTGCACCACACTCCAGTGAGCCGTCAGCCTTAATTATCACCACCATTTACCTATCCGGCCACATCGGGATTGCGGATAGCGCGCTAACGTTTACTCGTTCTGACACGAGTCCATACTCTGGGCAAATTATTGTGCTATGCTAGGTCCTTTTCACGCGGGGCCTATCCACAGGGACGGCATGATTACTATAGTTTGCGGTCGGCAATCACTCACTCAACCAGCCCCCGACTCGACCCAGCGTCATGAATGCGGCTCTTTGTGCGGACAGCTTATTGTTTCATCCTTAGATGTGAGGTAAGATATGACTTCATTAGGATGATGTGTTGAGACGTCGAACCATAACAATGTTTCATCTTGGGTCGAGTGGGTAAACGCTTCAGTTTTATGAAGACCTTTGATGAAAGGCGAACTTAACGGGCTTGGCCGAATCATAATCGAGACCTTCATGGTCAGAACTACCTCTTTAAATTTTTAAAAGCGGTTCTTCCACCGGCGATTTGACTCGATTAGCTGCCACTGATTACCTTCCGAGATTCCTTTGCCCTGCTTACGTCTCCTTTTTTACCTAGCCGAGATGAGATGTCTCAGCCAGCGACTCTGTACAGCCAGCGTTGATGAATTATAGTTGACAAAGCTCGAGTACTGTTGCCCTCCCACCCCCATTCTTCTGCCATTTGCTTTAAAGAAAGTCTTTTAAAGACCTGTGAGGACAGCTCAGAGAGCGGCGCATTCAGGCAGGATATAGCTTCCCCAGTAGTCCGCTGATGCCTAGCCAAGGTGGTAGTTATCCTTGGGAAAAGACATTTCAGGATGCTGCCAAAAGCCATGCAGCTTTAAGGTAGGAGTAGCCATCATTGCGGACAGAGCCCTTGCGAGAACAATTGGCCCTGAGAACCATTCGTGAAATCCTTGTCAAGGGCGAGGCGACGGCGAAGTTCTCAAGCCGCAACGCCATAGCTAGGAGTGTACGCAGGGAGTCTTGAAATTAATTCGAGCCGATGTTTCAACTGTGTGGTGCTTTCAGTGGTACTTCAGTGGTTGCTGCTTTGAAAAACATCTCACATGAGGTGAGAAAAGAAGAGCTCTGGACCTCTGAACCCGCTGAGAGTTAAAAAAAAAAATTAAAAAAAAAGGAAAATATTGCTTTATGGTAGCCTCGAACCTATTAATTAGTACCTCTGATTACACCTTTAGAGAGCTTTCACAGCCTCCGCCTAGGCAAAGTTCAAGCAAAGAGAAATTCCAGCTTAAAATAACCGGGCTTTTAATAGTGCCGCAAACTCCGCCATTAAGATGAGCATTGTTGAATTTGTAATGTTAGACCCCCCCCGCACACACCTCCCTTTCCCCACAGAGCCTTCGAAATGTGAGAACGGGACTTCGCCAAAGAGATGCTGAGAGTTATTAGCAACAGTAAGTACTTAACCTCATCCAGACCTTCTGGCTTCCTCCCCTCTGGCTGAACTACTTACCCTCTTTTGCTTGGGGAACATGAGAAGAGTGGTCACCTTCTGGAACCCACTGCTCTAAATGATTGAACAGGTCTCGGTCTGAGAGTGAGGAAATGAAAAGCAAGGAGCGAGCCAGCGCTCCTGCACGGCCTGAACCACCGCACTACCTCCTCCCTCCTCGCTGTCAATCTAACTGGGAAGGAGCTGAGCGGAGGCATCGGAGAGGGGTTTTGCCGTTGCCCTGAGCACCCAGTGTCAGAGATCAGCTCATTGTTTTCCCCCCCAAAAAACAGCCCGCTGTGCTACATCATAGACCTACCTGCTGTGTGAGGGGCCTCAGTCAATTCTTGGCGGCTCATGTATTTCTTTTTCACACTATTGTTTTGTTCTGATACGGCACGGTATACCGAGCCTGAATGACATCCGTAACAATGCCACTATTCACTTCATCCTGAAGCCCTGTATAGGAGCACTTCGTGAAGTTCATAAGTGAAGTCCATTCTGTTTGACTCCTCACCACAAATATCCTCGTCATGTTTTTTTTTTTTTTCCACGTCTGTGGTTTAAATTTGTTTTTGTAAGAACTTGGCTTGTGCTCTGGGCACCAATGATTTGGAAGCTCCCGCCCAAGCACTTCATCCATTCAGAGAGCTAAGCGCGAGAAAACTAAGCGCAGCTTTTGGAAAAAGGTCAGATCCGAACGCTTTCCAGTTGTTGCAGCAGACTCGGGCCCTGTGCTGGCACTCATATATTCCAGTCACTCTGAATGGAGGCGTCCGCTTTGATAGTCTGACCTGCTTACCGCCCAGTGCTTCCACGGCCCACTTTGATCAGCTCCAAATGAACTGACCAGTAAGGGAAATATTTATCATCCGTGTTCTCAGTTGGCCTCTCTTGCCATTGCATGAGAAGGTTTTTTTTTTCCTTCCCTTTTTTTCCTTTTTTTTTTTCCCAACCAACCTGTTTTATCTTGAGTAAATGTTTGCTGGTATGTAGCCCTAAGAAATATTTCACTAACTCGGAGAAAACTTTCACCAAACTTTATACGGGCGGGGAAAAAAAAATCAATGTAGTGTATTATGCTAATCATATGGATGTGGAAGCCCAATGCAAATGAAGGGAAAAAAAGAAAAAGATAGAGGGTTATTAATTTGCGGTGGTATTCTTTCTGTCGAGTCTTATGGGAACGCAAGTCCGAGAGTCCAAAGGACACCATGGCTTGACCTCGGTTTTTTTTTTTTTTTTTTTTTTTTTAACTTCAAAAATCGTGTGGATTTATGAGTCCTCTGCTTCGCTTCACACATGGGCTCCGGAGTGTATTCTCTTTCCTTTATAATACCTTATTGTTCTCTCAATCCATGTGTTGTTCATGAATGTGCTCCCTGCAGATGGTATTCTAGGCATATGTAATTTATAGACGGTGTGGCACAGCCTCCACGGTAACGCTGAAACACTGTGCAGTCCCTATCAAGACCCCTTCCTAACACTGAACTGATTAATAGCCTCCCATCGCTGTGCCATTCATCATCTTTAAAATGGAGACAGGGAAAAAGGACATGAGAGTAAGGAGAAGCACAGAGGGGGGAAAAAAAGAACGTGAGATAGATCCTTTAAATCACCCTCTCTGTCCTCTTTTCTGTATCTCACCTTCCAATTTCTTTTCCAAGTGTTCTTGGTATCTTGCTTTTCCAGACGCGGTATAATTGTTTGTCGGTGCTTGTGCGGTGCACAGGCACGCTGAGAAAATGCACCGTAGCCTAGAATAAGAGCTGGCAGAAAGGTGACTCACATATGTTCTCAGCCTGAGATGGAACTCGAGGTATCAAGGTCAGTTAGAATTTTTTTTATGAGGCGCATCCAAATTCCTCTGTTGTAGTAAGTCAGGGTTCATATGCTTTGGCTCGCAGTTATCAAGAAATAAAGAGGCTCGTTAGAGCAAATCTCAATTTATGCCTCTAATTTATTTTTCACTGCTTAATGTCAGCTTTCAGTGAGGTTATATGGCAGCCATCAGCGGTAGGAGTGGAGCAATTACGACTCCCATCTCCTCAAGGAGAGCAGATAAGAATGAGGAATGAGAAATCTACAGTATCAGACTTCATCCAGAACCGTCTCTTAGCGCTTCTTCCAAGTTGACCGGGAGCAAAAAAAAAAAGAAAAAAAGAAAAAAGTAGGATCGCCCGAGCGCTGTAAAAAAAATTGGCTGAGAAGTGCTCGGGCTGACAGATCGTTCGTTTCAGGGCTCAGCTTGTCACGAGTATGTCCACATATCCAGTGCCCAGCGTTGGTGGCTCTGAGCTTGGCTCCGGTTCCAAACCTCCTCTGTGCTAATGCTACCCGAACTCCATCAGCCCAGTGTGTGCTCTGGCATGCCATTGCAAATGTGCCGCCCCCATTTCTGTCCATGCCTGCGCCACTGCAGGGCCAGACTGAGAACCTCCGGGGCAGCTGGTCTGCCTGATGGGTCCAATTCATCAAAACGGTCAGGGAGGGAGGTCCGAGGGGGCCCGTGAGCCGGGGGCCTGTTGTTGACTTTATTGTGATAGTTATTAAATAAACCCTGATTAGAGGGCAGCGATAAGAATGCTTTCAAGTTGCACAGTTGGGAGGTGCGTTCCAGACCTGGGCCCCAGCCACACAGGAGGAGATAAAGAATGAGGAGCGCATAGAACATGCTGGAGAAAAAAAAAGACAAGGGGGAGAAAAAAAGAGAGGGAGAGGGAGTGTTAACAGTTATCCAAAAGACGGATGACTTGCCCTGGGCCCGGGCTGAATGTCAGAACACCCCTCACGGTGGAGCGGCGCAGCGTCCAGCCCCCCGGCATATACAGGCTTTCATTCCCTCAGCAGGAGAAGGGACAGCTGGGAAGGAGGAGGGGCAGGAGGAGGCTGACTCTTCAGTCGAGGTATTAACCAACAGCCAACAGTTGGCATGTGAAAATCAGTTCGGTTGTTCCCCCCGCTGCTGCTCACAGTCCCGACTGCATTGTAATTGCAAGTCGCCTCCAGTTCTACAGTCCCCGCTTTCCACACCCTGCCACCCAGCTGCTGGAGGACGAGCAGGCCCAGGCCTAGAAAGACCCCAGGGGGAAAAAAAAGATGGCAGAAAATTTGGGACCAGTCACCACCATCTAGATCACAGGAATTGTGATTTGGGAATGTTTATTAGTTGTTGTTTTTTTTCCCATGCAAATGCTATTTCTGTAAACACTCCCAGGACGCCTATTGTGTGTTTATTCGAAGAGTTCACCCACGTCGCCGAATGCCAACTTTCGAGAAGACGGAGCTTCGGGCATACGCTGTGAAACCGGGCTTGAGACAGCTGCTGAATAAGGAGGGTTCTCCAGTTCTGCTCCAGGGGACACGGGCGGGGGCAGATTAAATGCAGGTGGGGGGGGGGGGGTGAGTGGGGGGGGTGGAAGGGGTTCGTTATGCCAAATTATTAGTGTAGTGAATTACCCATGTGGCGCTTCATTACCAATAAACAAACCTCAAAGACCAGTGAACACACACACACACACACACACACACACACACACACACACACACACACACATAAAAGAGCACTCCTCCCTCTAGCTTTAGTCTAATTGTCTGCTTAATTAAAACAGGGTGGACAATGACAAAATCGTCTGCCATAATCAATTCATTCTGCCGCTTATTTCCTTTACATTAAATACACAAATCCGTTTTTTTTTTTTTTTGCCAATATCACCACCAGCTGGCTTATTTATTATAATTTATTTTTTCATTTAAAATATCCAAATGCTTTGTAGACCTCCTCATATTTCCATTTTGAGTGGTATGCATTTAAAGTCTTCAACAGTACAGGAAAATAAAGGAAAAAATATTTATTTACTGTATATAGAGAAAAAACAGCACTTTTTCCCCATAAGAATTTTGATCGCAGTATGAATAATAACGTTTCAGCGAAGCCGGTTCCACGTGGGAGCGCGGAGCACAATGGATTCAGTAAACTACATTACCGAGCTTCTGTTTGGGAAAAAAGATGCATGGCTTCCTGTCAACTCCAACATGGCGTTGTCATGTATCTGCTAAAGCTATCGAGCGCAAATGTGAAACAAGAGACCCTTATGTCTGTCTTAACGGCGCGAAGTGGTACGATGGCATTAACACAATGTCTGAGTGCAGGTGTGCGTGAGCGGGAAACTTTCTTCCCACATTTACAGTTGTGCATGTAAACAAGAAGTAAAAAATATCCCACATGTTTCTGTTTCGGTGTCAAGGAGTTTGGGTATATATAGACTTCAAAACCTGTATTCTAAAAAAAATTTTTTTTTTTAAAATTGTGCTGTCTGAGTCACGATCTGCGTAAGGCTTTTTTTTTTTTTTTGGAATTTTTTTAAATGAATACTTTTATTATGCCAAAAAAAAAAAAGAATAATGGTCCCCCCTGCTTTTTTTTTGTCCTTTTCCCTTTTTTGTATTGGCTGTATTTTTCCCTAATGTGACCTCATATAAGGTTGACCCCTACGACAAAAAAAGGTACAAAGCACCCCCCTTCCCCCAAAAAAGTTATTACCATCATCGTTATTTTTATTTTCATTCCACCTACTTGTAGTAATGAAGTCGAATTTAAATGCCCTCCAGAGAGGTGCGAGTAGCGCTTGAGAACAGGAATAAATATAATGGGGAGCAGGGCTAGACCGAGGTAACCTTTTAAAACGTGTACCTGTCTGCCTTCAGTGCTTCGACCCAATAACAATGACAAGGTTGTTCAATTTCAGAGATCCGGTACTGGCCTAACATAAAGCTCTATACAATCAAATAGCATGGTGTATTGAGAACAGTCAGGAATGTAATGCCATGCAAGCCAGAACTAAAATAAATAACAACAACAACAACAATAATAATAAAAAAAAATAATAATAATAATAATAAGTTGATGTAATAATAAGCCGATTTAATGACGGTTTGCTTCAGAGTTGATTTCTCACATACAAGTCTGTATTTCAAAAAAAAAATAAAAAATTATGCCTAATTCACCCTTTAATCATTTCTAAACGCCCCCCCCGGCTTGTTGCTCAGCTCTTTGGTTCTACTGTTGAGGGGCGTGGTTAAGCACGAGCTCATTTACACAAATAATGAAACGGTGCATTTGGTGGCGGAGTGAAATGACGTGAGTTTAATTTAGTAAAAAACGCTTCATCTGAGAGGTATTTCAGCTGGAACAGTAACACACTCTTTGGGAGAGCTCTGAGATGTGTGTTAAGTAAAGTAAAGAAGTAGAAACATGTGGGACCTTTAAAGGTTTATTCCGTTTGTTCGCTTGAGCAATATGGGATAACATGCAGTGAAAAGTCGTGCCACTGTAGGAAAATAATCAACGACAAAGTGGAGCTTGATGTGAAGTGAAGATACTGATGAAGTTACCAGCCTGAAGTCATTTTATAACAGCAATTATTTAAAATGTTATTTAAAAAGACACGTCTTTACATTTTTAGTCTTTTCAGTTGCATTACATGTTGCCATATCTGCAAAAAAAAGAAAAGAAAAAGAAAAGGTCTCTTTTATTATTTATGTTATCAACATTAAACATTCCATCACCAGACAATGTTTTTATCTCCCTTGTGAAATTAATGACGAAACGTTCCAGTGAGTGGAAACCTCAGGTTCTAGCTCCATCACCCGACTGTTATAAAGCACTGATAATTGAGAACCCTTCTAGAATTGCTAAGTGAAGCTCTCCTTACACATTACCATATCAGCAGCGTTACACGTTTTCTTTTTTTTATATCGTCCTGAGAGTGCTGACAGTCCGCTTTACCAGTAAGATGTTGCTATAGAAACGATAACGTGATAGGACAAGAACATTAATATAAACCTGTGATTTGTCTCGCGGCTGCACCGCTGTCAGAGCCGCTGTTGTAGAAAATCAATCAACACCTTCTGATGAACCGGAATGGAGAACCCAACAGCGGCGTCGAGTTAAAGGTTACATATAGAGAAGATATCTATGACAGATAGAAGGATGTGCTTCAGGCAAGGGTTCACACGTAGGTCCTGTTTAGGAAAGGATGTCAGAATGCAGCATGACGTGGTTCTCATGCTACATATAATAATAATAATAATAATAATAATAATAATAATTAGATATTGGAATCACTAGTCACCACCTGATACGATACTTTCACGATACCTAATATCACGATTCTGTAAGTATCATGTTTTCATAAATATCCCAATTTTTTGTTCCGATTTTGTTTCAATTTTTTGTTTGTTTGTTTGTTTGTTTTTGTTTCCAGGGGTCAGGGGTTTGTTTGGGTGTTCATATATGAGGTCACATTAGAGGGGAAAATCTGATTTGCTTGTTTAAACCCTGAACATTACAAAAGTAGAAAAAAGACAAAAAGCAGGCAACAATTATGTGGTTAAAACACAAACATTTTAAGACGATAAAATAATTTCAATGTAAAATTATAACTGGACTTTTTTTTAATTCCCTTTTTTTTTTTTCCAACAGCTGAGTGGAACAGTTTAAAGCGCCACCTGAAGGATTATAAACAAACCTCAACGTTTTACCGCCTCAAAAGTCTTGCGCAGTCGTGAGCTCGTGGCCATGCGAGGCGCGTTAAAGGCTTCTTAGCGCTCATGGCTGTTGCGAGAGTCTGGAGGAAAAGGCTGATTGGATCGACTACTTAACACGAGCATCATTGGAAGCTTTGTGCCGCTGACAGAATGTCGCATAAAAAAAAAATTCTGTTGCACCAGAATCGGTGACGTCCAGTGTGATCAGTCACGTCTCATCAAACCAAAACACAGTCAATTGTGGTCAACCACGTGTCTCTATGATAAATATAATAAATCATTTTTGAGGGCCAGTGTGACGATATGTTTATAGCTGAATCTATAATGATCATAATAATGATAGTATGAGTACAGTAGAGGGTTCGTGATTTCGAGTCCCAGTTGAGGTGCAACAGAATAATAATAATAATAATAATAATAATAATAATCCAGAGCTTTTGCTTGTTTAAGAGTGCTGAGTGAATATTATTTCTGGCTTGTTACTTCTTGGTCCGCGTGTGACTCCCGAGCTCCACGGCGCAGACTCGACTCTACTCTGACGTTCAGGTGGGTTTTGAAAGGCTTTGTTCTGACGTTCCCCCTCTCGGATAAAACAAATCTCCTGTGCCAACTCGTTCTCCTCCCACTCCGCCGGGTGCTAACTCGCTGTAAATGGATTACAGTCGACCGACTCGTCTCGGCTTTTCGTCAAGTCAGATATTTAACAAAACATGTCAGTTTGTGCATGTGCATGAGAGAGGGAGGGGTTGCACTTGAAGGTTTGTGTGTGTGTGTGTGTGTGTGTGTGTGTGAAAGTCAGAGACGGGTGTAAAGAAAGAAGGGATTGAGGGAAGGTTGTGTTTCTGTATTATCCATGTGAAAAGAGCTCCGGGGTGACGGGAGTGCAGAACCGTGTCCCTCAGCCTCTATTTCCGTGCCTCCTTCGCCGTTTTTTCGCGCGGAGCGGCGCGTTAGCGAGCCCGTGCCTTTTAATTTTTCAGCGTCTTGTTCCGTTTGCATAACCTCCCCGCGCACTCTTCGCCGTTGTCAGTCTCACACGCCGGACCAGATCCGCCCCGCACCTTCTGCTTCTCCTCTTCGTGCACTTGACGAAACGTCTTTGTCACGAATGTAATTACTGGTGATGGATCTGATTTCAAATGCAGCGTGGACGGTTAACGTGCTTCACATCACCGCCGTCCATGCACTCGCACTCTCTCCCTCACTCTCTCTTGTTTTTTCCACACTCTCTCTTTTGTCGAATTTTCAATTTCTAGGCTCATTTCAGCAAATCACCGGTTGCATTTGCATGCGCTGCAGGTTGCGGAGTTACATTATGATGAATGCGAATGAAGTTCAGCGCTCGCATAAGTACTGTTTGACTCGCACGAGCTCGAAATAAATAGGCACTTTCGCGCGTCCTGTTTAGCCGGGAAACACAATTTGTACGAATTTGCATCCGGCGAGAGGGGGAAAAAAAACAACACGTGTACACACACACACACACACACACACACACACACACACACACACACACACACACACACACACACACGGTGACATTCCGTGGTTGTTGCTTAAAGTAATCTGATTACAGTTCCTCATCATGTGGGCTGAGAATATGAGAGGTGAAAAAAAGAACAAAAAAACCCCCAGAAATTTTTCATTCAAAAGAGCTCGGGAGGGAAAGGAAAATATAATTGAGGAGGCAGCGGGTTTTGGCGCTTTATCAATAATCCGTTCGCAATTACCGAGCATCATTTCCTCTGTATCGAGGCGGTCGCTTTCGCCTGGAAGAACTTTGCACCGCTGACAGCTGTTTCAACATAATTACCTCAGAGGTGAAAGACGTTTGCTGATGAGGTTAGGCTTCAGATAGAGGTAACGAAATGCAGCTCTAAAATGATGGAGGTGGATCTGAGAGAGAGAGAGAGAGAGAGAGAGAGAGAGAGATTGAGTCAGCGTAGCGTGTTTTTAATATTCAGGCTGACGTCTCACATTTTCAGAGTTCAGAGGCCATTTAACCCCACGTCTATGCCTGGTGCAATATTAATGCTCTTAAAACACAGATGAGGCGAATGAGGGCATGAATCGCATGGGACTAGTGAGCAGGGATCATGACTGTACACAAGCACACACACACACACACGCACACAAAATGACTTGCTTGTGCTGAGGGTTTTATGATCATGCTTTATTGTGAGGGAAAATGTAGGGAAAATATTTCTGCTCAGTTACCTCACACACACACACACACACACACATACGCACAAGTCAGGGCGGACTCAGCAAATTACTGAGAAAACACGGTAGCTTACGCAATTTAAAAAACTCGTTTGGCTGGAGGTCAGCGATTTTTGGAAACTTTTTTCAAACCTTATAATTTCTCCTGCAGTTTCTGTAAAATTGAGTTAAACCTGCTTTGAGTTACTAAGCAACAGCTAATCACTTCCAATTGTCTTATTTATAACCGTAAAACACTGAAAGGTAGCGCTTGTCTCCATGCAGACACTCGTCTGGTCCTGGTTGCTGGTCAACATCTTTGGAAATGTTTTTTTTTTTTTTCTTTCTGGTTTCGTCGTATCCAGTCACTCCCCCTCGTCATGACTCTCACATCAAGGCTACAACTACCAGACAGACAGACAGGGACGGCGAAGACTATCAAGTGTTACGTCCGAGCCACATGACGCAACTGCTCGCTCATACACCGGCGGTATCCGTTCCTTCCGCTTGCGTGAGCTCACAACGATTGGCCGTAGAGCCGTGATTGATATGAAGCAATAAGAGCTTCCCGTCCCTCCCCTCTGAGACAGCTCGGCCAATCAGCTCTCTCTAATCAGGCCCCCTGCTGCGAGAAGCTACAGCATCACTCATGATTCGAACCCGCGGTCTCCGGATGATAGAGCGAGCACTTCACCGCTGTGCCACTCGGGGGCCCCGTCTTTCTAAACTTTCACTGAACTCGTAGTTGAACTTCTCTAAATCCTCCATCAAAAGCCGAAACGCGTGTTCTGAATCACATACTCCGATTCATTTCCTTTTTAGAAAAACCTTTTCCTTTTCGCCTCGAAGGTCACCGCGTCTCAAAGAAAAGCTACACAGAACCTGACGCTCATGCACACATACTGTACTGTATGTACTACACACAAGTATCCGTCATAATGCAATCAGTCACATCACTCTAACTGAAACCCACACACACACACACACACACACACACACACACACACACACACACACACACAAATCCTGATTCATAATTATACTTCGCGGGTCGTCTGCAGTTACAGGCATGTGCTTTTGAAACAGAATCTAGCTTAAAGAAGATTAAAGGATAAAGGTGTGTTTATTTGAAATCCCCCAGCAGCCCCTCGGAGTGCGCTCCACTTCCCAAAAATTCCCCTTAAATACCTGCGCGTGTGCCAGAGGCCCTTGGAAGCGGCGTGGAATTTTGATCCGCGGGGAAATGGCAGCGGTGATGCAGTTGGGGTGAGGGGGTGGAATCTGAATAATGAATAATTAGGAGGGTGTTCGAGAGAGAGGGAGAGAGAAGAAGCGATGTGCATGTGAGAAATGTAAGTATTTCACTTTAGAAACCTGTGATCGTTTCCGAGAACATTCGATCCCAAAGTCTGGTTCATTTTGATCAGGCGTTCCAGACCAGACTCGGGAACTGTGCGTGGGTCCGCTTAGGTGATCTCAGGCACAATCTAATATACTGAGGCAAGGATCGAATCGGATAGGAAAGCCAAACATTGCTGACCACGGAAGTAGATCGCTGTCTAGACGCGACATCATCATCCGACACCTCCTTGATCGGGAAGCATGTGTGCGCCAATCTCATCCTCTGACCTAGACGGCCATAGCTGATGAAGTAGGAAGACTCACGAGAGCGTTACTCTTGATAATTTTTCAGAAAAATCTGTAATAATAGGCACAGCACGAGGCCAACCTCATCGTTCTCTTCTTCTCTTGGGTTATCAAACCAAGTAGGTGATTACTGCCACCTGCTGTTTTGAATACGCAAGTGTACCCGAGAATGTTTCCTGGGCACGGTACAGATCAGTTGTGCCTAATGTGAAAAGTTGAGATATAGACCGAGATAGACAGAGAGGGTTGTACTGGCAGCACTGGGTGGATTATGTGAACCGTATACTGTAAGTAGCAACAACTTTGCACGTCGACACCTCCTTCGCCCCGGGAATAAACCTGGCTTGTTGATGCAGAAAAAAAAATTCTAACCAGCTAACAGGAAGCTCAGAAATGTGAGCTAAGGATATGTACAGTTGTGTACACTTTAGCCGTAGCATTTTCTTCTGAGGAAACCTTGGGAACGATTCTAGGAAAGTAATATACAGTAGACCAGGGAAGCACATGGAAACCTCAAACTGTAACCCGAGCTCAGGAGAGAACCGAAAACGCTCCGCTAAACTTAATTCTGTAGTTTGGTTTGGTGTTCGATTAATATTGATGTAGTGCGTGAGGCTTTTGGGAAACAGTTAAAAAAAAAAAAACAACCCGTTACTGAAAGCAGAGACAAAATAAGACAAGATGACGACCAACACCCTGAGAGATGATCCGTCAGTGGGTCCACTTATCATCAGCCAATGACATCACCAACCAGACTGATCCGTCTGTCAAAGAGCTATATAAAATCATGAGTAGTGGTTGGTCCACTGAGACTCCCCCCACACACACAAACCTACACACACACACACACACACACACACACACACACACACACACACACACACACACGCGCGTCTAGCACATCCCGGTTCCATTATCACCTTTTGATGGCTCAGCCATAATGGAAGTGACAAACAGACAGCTAATATATATATATATATATATATATATATATATATATATATATATATATATACGTGCTGCAAAATCTATGCACGTCTCGCTCGTATGTCTTTGTCTCCCACGAGCGTCACGTCCAGCCGTCGGTCAAGCTAATGAAGGCGTTTCGGGGTGACAAGTAGCCGCGTTCCGTTTTTGGAAAACGCAATCTAGTTTTCCACTTTGGGCTTAAGTGTAGGTGGCCACGATGTCAAATCATCTCTTCTCCTACACCACTATTCATAGACAGTGTGGCTTAGTCTTCGTAATAGGTATTTAGGATTTATGCTTCCCAGAAAGGCTAAGTGCACTGTTTTCTGTGGCCGGACGTGGGCTGGGTTTGCAATCCTTCGCCAGTAATTGCACACTGACTGGAGAGATTGGTATCTCCTACCGCCCCTCATTTTAGTTCGAGAAAAACGGCAAGCTTGACAAAAAGACAGCGTGATTCTTGAGGATAGGTTCCGGACCGTGCTGAGAGCATAGGCAAGAAGCGTAGGATAGTATAACAAGGAGGGGTAGAAATGGTCTGTCTTTTTAAGACCCGGCTCTTATTTAAGATTCATTAATCATTCATTTCCCCCTTGCATGCCGGCTGGGATGACATTGTTTGCGCTGGGTGCGTTAACCCCTCCTGAGCTCTAAACACTGGCGGGGGTTAAGTGTTCGTCTCTCGAGCACTCTCGAAAAAAGAGGAGAGCGATTAGGCAGAGAGGGCAGAGCAAGATGGCAGCTGCCAGCCAGATGACAGAAGTCGCAAAAGTCCAGGTGGATCGGCTCACTCTGAGACTGGCTAATCCACATCCTGGTCGAATTTCTTTACATTCCACTACACTAGCTCCAACGCCTTCTTTCAGCCAGTGCTTGGCTTAAGTTGAATTAGCACCGGATTGAATTTCTCATCAATGTCATGTTTAATGTTAATGGAAACTGCATGTAAAGTCAGACTGTTATCCCTTTTTTGGAGAACGTTTTTAACTGTGCTAGCAGAGTGGAAACCAGTAACTTTTACAAAACATTTAAACAAAAATAAAGCACTACCTAACAAACTAGCACCAAATTTAAAACTTTTTTTTTTAAGCAAATGTTTCAATATTTCCAGGGTGGAGCAGTGCACTTTAACAGTGCTTTAACTTTTCATTTTATATACCTTCAGTCTTTTTTTTTTTCCCTCCCTTTCTCCCACTCCATCCCTGAAGACAGTGTTTTTCAGCGTGCTTGTCGCGTGTAGGCTGGAAACAGGATGTGTGCTGTTGCGATTTGTCAGCCTGTTTGAGCGACAGCGCACTGATGAGGCCTGTGCCTGCGTGAATTGCGAGCGGCGGAGGAAATCATCACAACGATATCAGGAGGAGAAGGCGAAAGGAAAAAAAAAAAACTATCATGAGTAATATGACCCAATTTCCTGCCATGCTTCATTAAAAAGCCAACGTAACATCTCTGTGATCACATTAATTTCCTAACAGCTTTATTTAATAAAATGGGACAAGGACTCGTACAGCTATTAGCATAATATGGAAATCCTGGTCATTACCGTCACGTAATGTATGAACCGAACCGAGCGCCAAATAAAGAAGCAGCAGGGAGTGCAGGAGAGGCGCTGTTGATCCAATATTGAGAGCTGATTATCAATAGGGAATTGGAAATTAGCCTGAGAACCAGCGTGAGGACGGAAATCAAGAAACGGAACGTTCTCTCCGTTTGGCAAAAACGCTGAAGCCGTCAGAAGCCTGCCTGGCTCGGCGAGCCTGCCGTATGGGCCGTGTAAATAACTAATTAGAGCCAGTAGCAATTTCCGTGATCTGCAAATGACTGGACGCGTAAGGGAGGGGAGAGGACACCCCGCTGCACTCCACCTCCCTTGGCTCTTCCTTCTACCGCTCGACTTTCATCTCGCCTCACTTATGGAGACATCTCATCTGGCTCCCTGCCTCTCCCCTGTCCCCTTCTCGCGCTATCGTTCCCGTGCACGCAGCCTTCTCATTTCCGCACTGCTTGGTCCCCACTGAGAAGAGCAAGATTGTTGCCTATTGCGCATAAAGAAAAGGTTGAAAAATTGCAGGCAGTTGATAAAGCGGTAATGGAAACCCTTCCTCACACGGGGCCATCTTCATAGGGCACGCAAGCACACGAAGGTCATCAACGCGACGTAGGTTTCTGGTCAGAGGGGCTGTTTCGGCTTTGGTTTTTAAATGAAATATGTTTACTGCGGAATGTTGTGCCCGAGCCGTTGGTTTTTATGAGGCGTCTCTCGCCATGGAGAGATAAGAGCACATCTTCGTAAAAAGTATTGGGAACAGTCTTTACTTTTAACGGACATAATTTTCTCGGCGAAGAATGGTCCATGGTTTTGAGAATGAACCATAATTATTTAGCATTCTGTACTCAATTAATTGTCCAGTTACTCATCTAGATAAATTCTTGGAAAAATTTTGATGTTGGCCCCAAATGCCACAGTTTTCACCATAAACCATCAGGCCAAAGATTTAAGCCGAAATGGCGCGGCACTCTATCGGCCCACAGATTTCAGTCCAAGTGGCAGAATAATGTATAGGGCCACAGATTTAAGCCTACACTGTAGTCTATAGGGCCACAGATTTAACCCTAAATGCCACGGTAACTGCTTAGGGCACAGATTTCAACCTAAATTGTACTGTGATCTATCAGGCGACAGATTTCACTCTCAATGCCACCGCAACCGATTGGGCCACAGATTTAAACCTAAATGATACTGTAACCTATCGGGCCTCAGATTTCAGTCTAAGTGGCACGTAAACTATTGGGCGACAGATTTTAGCAGAAGTGACACTACAACCTATTGGTTCACAGATTGCCCTCAGTTCTCAATGTAATGTATTGGAACACAGCTCCCGGCCATAATGATACCACTGCACTCATTTGGGCCACAGGTTCCAGCCAAATGCTACTGTAACTAATAGTCCCCTGGCTTCCAGGCAGTATACCATTGTAACCAACTGGCCCATAATGCTAGTCGAAATGTCACTTTACCCAGTCAGTTGATAGTTTCCAGCCCAAGGGCCGTTTAACCAATTGTGCCTTGGTTTCAAACTGAAATGCCACTTTAAATAATTCAGCCGGGCTTGACAGCCAGAATGCCATCGTATTTAAACGAGAAATAATTTGTAGCCCAAATTCCACTGTAACTAATGAGGTCATAGTTTCTAGCCAATATGTCATTCTTGGTAGATGGTGTCTAGCTAAAATGCCACTTTACACAATCGGGCCATAATTGCCATATAAAATGCCACTTTCGAAACTCAGCCCTGGTTTCCAGACATAATGGCGCTGCATCCAATCGAGGATTAGTTTGCAGCCAAAACACTACTGCAACCAATCGGGCCATCGTATCAATCCAAAATGCCACCGTACACCATTCAGCTCTGGTTTCCAGCCAGAATGGTGCTGTAACCAGTCTAGACCCAGTATTTAAACCCCAGTCTATGGCGAGAAAAATGAACTCTGGTCAATGAAGCATAGTTTTCAGCCAAAATGCCTCTGTGACCTGCGAAGTGTAAGGGCCTGCAAAGCATTGGCTGCTTATCAGGAAGGAATTATGATTTGCTGTTTGGCAGTAGCCTTTAATCACTGTAAATGTATTTGATTCATTGTTCGATAAAAGTTAAACAAACATCCATTCACAAATCTTTCTATTTAATCATGATGCTGCATGATGCAATCACTAGAGCACCGGAGCCCACTGCTTTAAACTCTCTCACTGAAGCGCTATAATGATTTTACAATGCTGCCGGGTAACCAAGCAAAAAGCTTTGCATATCTTCTTTAATTGATTTCTTTACCTTGTTTCATGTAGTACACCAAAAAATATCCCTTTCACAGGGCTTTTGCATGAGAAGGACTAGCCAGTGATCCATTTCTCTTCGTTTATGATCAATGATGAGGTCTCTTAGCGAGGAGACAGCGCTGCTGTTGGTGATTTATCGATTTTGTTGGAGCCATACCGCGTGCATGATAATGAGCGATTTAATACGTCGCAAAGCTGTGAACGTTGAAGTGTTCTCAAATTATTATAACACCGCCTCAGTGCCTTTTCATCGACTTCGCCTTCCCAGCTAGCTTTTTATGTGGTTCATGTGTCGAAAGCCACACTGGAATTACATCCATCTGTTTACAGGGGGCTCGGGCCGGTGGATAAACGCAGTTAGCGGATTAGCATGTTGGCAGCAGACAGACGAGTTAACGTGTCGGAGTTTTAACACTTTTCATGGCAAAGAGGGTGTCAAAGTTGGTGTAGGTTGTCAGGATATAGTATGCACATGTGTAAGGATTTTTTTTTTCATTGATCTGTGATGTTTTATTATTGCAGACTTTACCCGTACTTTACCAGTATCTGTTTAATTTGAAGTGAATATCATAGCATTGAACGTTTTACGACCGTATGTTTTCATTGGTGTTATTTCTTTTGACTTTGGCGTTATCTGTCTAATATCCATCGTTGTGGAGAGGACAGCTTGTTCTGGATTAATCCTGGTGAACCTTGGCACCGTATATCCAAATAGAAGGTCTTGACTGACAAATGCATATTTATAACTTCTCCGGTAATGCTTCTTTCTCTTGCCTGAGGGCTTACATCTACGCTTTGATCTTGCAATGTCTGTGGGTGCTGAATCAATAGCACAGTTCGACAGGACTCTGTTTCTGGGGCATATTTTATATTCCCAGCGTTTTCAGATCATCCGAATCTAATGCTGTTTTCAAATTCAGACAGTTTCCTGTAGTTCCTGTACATTGCAGAAGCAGATACATTCTGCGCCAAAGCGCACTCGCAATTCAGGTCTGAATGTATTCCAGCCACTTTCCCCTCGCTTGACTAATCCCTATTGTGGGCAAAACGTCTCTTTCCTGCTCCTCTCGTCATGGTTTACTTTTGTCTCCAACCGAAATAAGTGCACGTCAGAGGAAAGGCAGGTGACAGGCTACAGACCCGAGGACTTGTACTAATTAACTTGTTTAAACAAACTTGACAAGGGGTTGGAAAAAAAAAAAAAAAAGCTTTCAGTGCTCCCCCTTCGTCCCCCCCCTTCAAAAAGCCATTACCAGGAAGGGGGCAGGAGGACAGCGAGGGGGCCAAACAGCTGTGTCACCATTACTGATAGACAGAGAACGCATACCTCCGTCTTCTCCTCTCCTCCTCTAAGTCTCTCGCTCTTTGCTTCTACCTCATCTTTTCTCCTTTGAGATAGAGTGCTTTGAAGACCCAGAGCTAGATTATTTGCTGCTTAGGGGTCAGGGCCTGTCAAAAACTGGGAGCTTTGTGAGCAGTTCCAGACTTCTGACAAGCTGACCTTTCATCCCTAGTAAACAGGAGCCAAATTTCAATGTTTATCACTCTGAGAGGGTCTGGGGAAGCGAATGAGGGAGGGCTTACACAACAAAAGCAGCCAGGAAAAGGTGAGCGTATACCCTAAGGCCTTTACTTCAACAGGATAAAAATGGGGGGTTGGGGGCTCCAACCTGTATGTGCTCACCTAATTCTGATCTTCTGCAGTGTTTCACCTGAAGGAAATGTCCACCGTGAGACACGTACTGTGGAATGTGCTCGTCTTGGAATATTCGCGATGATTACGGATGCGAGAGGATGATGATAGAGATGTTTTACATGGGACCGGGACGAGATGGAAGCACTAAAGCGCCGCTGCATTAGGTAGAAATGAAGCGAATGTTGATTGACATGTTGGACATGTAAAGCACACCAACTACAAAAGGACGCCCCTGAACATCACACATTTCCTGCACGCGTCCTTATAATTTTCTCATTAGTACTACCTACAACAGGGAGAGAATAAAGTGGGAGGAGAGGGGAGGGTGGAAGGAGGAAGCGCATGAAAAATGATCTCATGAAAGTGGACTGTGTTCTTTGCTGGGGGAAATTACATTACCGTTATTGTTGACGCTGCATCAGTAAAGGCCGTCCCAGCTCCTTTGTTCCCACGGGCTTTTATTTATTTATTTATTTATTTGTTTTATTTTATTTTTTGCAGCATGCTCTGCATCTTAACCTTTTATTCTTCTCCAGCTTCCTCCAACGGCAAACCCTGCTCTTGCAGGCACAACACGATATCTAGTCAGCTCCTGTAAATGATTAGATACTTGGTCCAACTAACTCGGCTAACTCATTCGCAGTTTGTTCCAGGTGAATTACGGCTCAATTATAGCGACTAGATACCAGGAGAACGGCGAGTCGCAGAGTCAAATGAGCACAGCGCGAGGCGTACGTGTCCGAGTCCTGCTATTGAAGCCTAATAGAGACGTGACAGGCGGAAGATTGAAGCTGAGCGCGAGAGAGGCTGAGGGAAGGACCTTTCGCTCTTCAAAGGGAAGTGGTTCTGAGGATAGCGCCAGGCGCAAGCGATCACACGTATTGTAATTAGAGAAAAGACCATTATCTCACAAAGATGTTTTCCTTCACAGGCCAGCAGAATATTTGCCTTGAGGATTTGCTGCCGTAAGTTAATAATAGAAGTGTTCAGGTTCATTAGCGGATGCACTTCCGAAGGGCTAGATCTGTAATAGGAAAAGTCTTTTCAGCT